>CAUYQG010150848.1:0-10621 GCA_963574415.1 Tarsius wallacei | reverse complement strand
GTAGTTCCAGCTACTTGGAAGGCTGAGGCGGAAGGATCGCCGGAGCCCAGCAGGTCGAGGCTGCGGTGGCCGGGAGCGGCCACTGCACTCCAGTCTGGGCGACAGAGTGAGACTCCAACTCAAAAAAAAAAAAAAAAATAAAAAGAAACAGGATCTTGTTATGTTTCCCACGCTGGTCTCAAACTCCTGGCCTCAAATGATCCCCCCCACCTCGGCCTCCCAAAGTGCTGGGATTACAGGCATGGCCACCATGCCTGGCCCTTTCTCATCCCTTTTTCTTTTCTTTTTTTTTTTTTGTTGTTTTGAATCAGAGTCTCACTCTGTCACCCAGGCTCGAGTGCAGTGGCATGCTGCTCACAGCCACCGCAGCCTCGACCTGCTGGGCTCAGGCGATCCTTCCGCCTCAACCTTCCAGGTAGCTGGTACTATAAGTGTGCGCCACCACGCCTGGCTAATTTTTTGATTTATTGTAGAGATGAGGTCTCACCATGTTGCTCAGGCTGGTCTTGAACCACTGAGCTCAGACAATCCTCTTGCCTCTGTCTCCCAAAGTGCTGGAATTATAGGAGTAAGCCACCATGCCGGGCCACCTCACCCCTTTACAAAAGTCTGCCTCCACTCGTGGCCCCAGCAGAAACTCTCCAGTTTACAGCTCTTCTAGAATGAAGTCCCTAGCCATTAGCTTGGCATTCGATACAACACTTACATCATTCCCTGTTGCTCCCCAATTACATGGCCCCAGTCCTCAGCCACACCCCACACTTCCGTGTGTCTTTGCCCAAAATTCCCTCCCTGGAAGGCCCAATGCCTCCTCCTCCCTGTGGCCTGCCCTGGCCTGGCCCTTCCCCTTGGGAATTACCGCCAGTGCTCCATTTCTGTTGCTGTTGTCACATGTCATGGACCTGTCAGTACATTGACATTATTACTCCTTCCTAGGGACGAGGACCACATCTCATTTTATCAGCCATCTACTGTGACACACAGCTTCTATGTTCTGAGCACTTGGTAAGCCCACGACTTAAATCACAATCTACCACTGCCTGCCAGGGTGATACAAAGCCCTATGATGAAGGTGCTATTGATAATCCCACTTTAGAGATAAGGAAGTTGAGGCTTAGAGGGTTATATAACTACCGGCATCACTATCACCAAGTGCTGATCTGAGCTGCAGTCTGGGTGTGTCTGGGGCTACAGAGCCCAACCCTCCCCACAAATGAAAGTGCCTGGCATGTGGCAACCCCCGTGCCAGACATTTTTATGTGACCCCATTATCCTCAAAGGACCATATATAGTAGGGATTATTATCCTCATTTTATACTGAGAAAAACTGAGGTTTACCTTTTTTTTTTTTTGAGTTGGCGTCTCACTCCCTTGTCGCCCAGACTGGAATGCGGTGACATGCTCACAGCCACCCCAGCGTCGACCTGCTGGGCTCCAGCAGTCTGTCTACTTCAGACTTCCAAGTAGCTGGAACTATAGGCGCGTGCTACCATGCCCAGCTTTTGAGAGACGAGGTCTTGCCAAGTTGCCTGGGCTGGTCTCGAACCCGCGGGCTCAGGCAAATTCACTCACCTCGGCCACCCAAAGTGCTGAGATTATAGGTTGAGCCACTGAGCCTGGTCTTCTTCTTCTTTTTTTTTTTTTAAGTTCGAGTCTCACTCTGTCACCCAGGCTGGAGTGTAGTGGCACGCTCATGGCCACTGCAGCCTCAACCTGCTGGGCTCAGGCCATCCCTCCACTTCAGCCTTCCAAGTAGCTGGAACAACAGGCACACGCCACCATGCCCAGCTATTTTTTGATTTATTGTAAAGATGCTGTCTCACCATGTTGCCCAGGCTGGTCTCGAACCCCTGGTCCCAAGCAATCCTCTCACCTCACCTCCCAGAGTGCTGGGATTACAGGCATGAGCCACCACACCCGGTCTTACCTTTCAACATAAGAAAAACGCAACAAACTGGGACTGAAGGACTAGATCTTCCCCAACCTGGTAAAGGGCATCCAGAAAAAATCCACAGCTGACATCCCATGTCAGTGTTGAAAGACTGAATGCCCTCCCCCTAAGATCAGGAACAGGAAGTGGATGTCTGCTCTGCTCTTTCCATTTCAGTATTGTCCCATAGGTTCTGGCTAGGACAATTAGGCAAGACATAGAAATACGGGGCCTTCAAGAGTTCAAGACCAGCCTGGGCCACATAGTGAGCCCTCGTCTTTAGAAAAAGTTTTTTAAAAGAAGGAAATGCACAGCCTTCAAATTGGAAAGGAAGAAGTAAAACAGTTTCTAAGTACAGATGACATGATGTTATGTCTAGAAAACCCTTAAAGATGTGCACACACACACACACACACACACACACACCATCAGAGCCAGTGAGTGAGTTTGGCAAGGTTGACACAAGATCAACACTCAAAAACCAGCTGCATTTCTATACATTCCCAATAAGCAACCCAAAATGACATTAAGAAAACAATTCCACTTATAATTGCATCAAAGAAAATAAAATACCTAGAAATAAATTGAACCCTTTATCCATTTAGAAAAAAAAGTAACTCGTTACTGCATTCATTTAATTTTACATAAACATGCTCTTTGAGGCGGAAGCAAATCTGACTGGTTTTCAATGTGAAAATAAAATATAAAAATTGTTCTTGGAATTATTTCCTTTTTTATTTTCAATCAGAGTCTCACTCTCGCCCAGGCTGGAGTGTAGCGGCACGCTCACAGCCACCCACTGCAGCCTCGACCTGCTGGGGCTCAAGTGATCCTTCCGTCTCAGCATTCCAAGGAGCCAGAGATACAGGTACACGCCACCACGCCTGACTTATTTTTTGATTTATTGTAGCGACGAGGTCTCACCATGTTGCCCAAGCTGGTCTCAAACTCTTGGACTCAGGCAATCCTCTCACCTCCGCCTCCCAAAGTGCTGGGATTATAGGCATGAGCCACCACGCCCAGCTTATTCTTGGAATTAATCCGAAACAGAACTTGTCTGTAATCCTAACAAGCATTTAAATAAAAGAAGAAGAGAATTACTATATTTTGTCATTCTCTCTTTCTCTCTTTTTTAATCTCAGGGTAAACGCTGCAGCCATGAACGCTGGTGGCCAGTATCCTTGGGTTAAACGGGGAAAGGATTGACCCATGAAAAGCAAGACTATTACCCTGAAAACTATGCAACATTACTGAGGAATCTAATTCAGCCATAAAAAGGAATGAAGCACTGATAACATGCTACGATGTGGATGAATCTCAAAGCCATAATGCTAAGTAGGAGAAGCTAAATGCAAAAGGTCACATATTGTGTGATTCCACACAAATGAAATATCGAGAATTGGTAAATCCATAGAGACAAAAGCAAACGGGAGTAGCCAGGGCTTGCGAGAGAGTGGAGTGACTGCTTAATGGTCATGTGCTCTCCTTTTGGGATGATGACAACGTTTTAGAACCCAATATAGGTGATGGTTGCGCCACTTTGTGAACATATTAAATGCCACCGAATTGTGCACTTGAAGATGGTTAATGATATGTTATGTGAATTTCACCTTAATTTAAAAATATCAGAAGAAATTAAAGAAGACATAATAAACGGAAAGACATCTTGTGTTCGTGGCTTGGAAAGCTTAATATTGCAAGATGGCAATACTCCCCAAAGTGATCTACAGATTCAATGCAGTCTCTATTAAAATTCTATTGGCCTTTCTTGCAGAAATGGCAAGACAGTTCTAAAATTCATATGGTAGTGCTAAGGACCCAGAATAACCAAAACAATCTTGAAAAACAAAGTTGAAATTACAACTTTCCAATTTGAAAACTTCCAATAAATCTACAGTAATTGAGAGTGTAAAACTTTAATTAGGACAGACTTACAGTTCAATGGAATCTAATTGGAAGTCCAGATATTAGTCTATAAATCAATTGTCAAGTGAGTTTTAAGAAGAGTGACAAGACCATGGGGAAAGAATAGTCTCATGCAGGGGAGGCTGAGGTGAGTGGATTGCCTGAGCCCACAGGTTCGAGACCTGCCTGGGCAACTTGGCGAGACCTCATCTCTACAATAAATCAAAAAAATTAGCTGGGCATGGTAGCGCGCGCCTGTAGTTCCAGCTACTTGGAAGGATCGCCTGAGCCCAGCAGGTCGAGGATGTGGTGGCCAGGAGCAGCCACTGCATTCCAGTCTGGGCGACATATTGAGACTCCAACAAAAAAAAAAAAAAAAAAAAAAGAATAGTCTCTGCAGCCAGCAATGATGTTGAGACTTAGAGAAAACAGATGTAAATCTTCATGACCTTGGACTGGGTAATGGTTTTTTGCATATGGCATTAAAAGCACAAGCATCCAGAGAAAAAACAGATAAATTACACTTCATCAAAATGAAAAACTTTTGTGTGTCAAAGAGCACTATCAAAAAAATAAATAGACAACCCACAGAATGGGAGAAAATACTTGCAAGTCATATATCTGATAAGAGGTTGTTATCCAGAATTTACAAAGAACTATTTTTTTTTTTAAATGAGAAAGCAGGATTTATTGAGAGGACAGAGAAGCTCCCACAGTGGGAGAGGACCCAAAGGAGTTGCCCGAACTTTTTTTTTTTTTTGAGTAAAAGTCTCATTCTTTGTCACCCAGGCTGGAGTGCAGTGGCACACTCACAGCCACCACAGCCTCACCTGCTGGGCTCAGGCAATCCTTCCACCTCAGCCTTCCAAGTAACTGGAACTACAGATGGACGCCACCATCCCTGGCTAGTTTTTGTGATTTATTGCGGAGACAAGGCCTCACTAAGTTGCTCAGACTGGTCTTGAACCCCCGGTCTCAGGCAATCCTCTCACCTAAGCCTCCCTGGCCTACCAAGAACTCTTACAATTCAATAATAAAAAGACTAATAACCCAATTTTTAAGTGACCAAAGAATTTGAATAAACCTTTTTTCAACAAAGAGCTATAAATGGCTAATAAGTACAAGAAAAGATATTCCACATCACTAGTCATTGGAAAAATGAAAATACAAACCACAATAAGAAACCACTTGACACATACTAGGATTTCTATAATAAAAAACAATAGAAAAGAATAAGTGTTGGTGAAGATGTAGAGATATGGGAGCCGTCATAATGGCTAGTGGGAATATAAAATGGTGCAGCCACTGTGGAAAAATACTGTGGAAAGACAGGTTCTTCCAAAAGTTAAAAGTAGAACTGACATGTGACCCAGCAATTCCGCTCCTAGGCATATACCCAAAAGAAATGAAAATAGGCACTCAAACTGATACTTGTATGTAAACATTCATAGTAGCATTGTTCTTAGTAGCCAAATGTGAAAACAACCCAAGTGTTCTTGAACTGGTGAGTGGGTAAACAAAATGAAATGAGGGACCCTGAAAAACTTTGAATAAGCTTAGTTTACATTTTGTCTCAGCATAGCCATTTTTGCTTAGACTGAAACACTTTGAATCTAGCCTAGGTTAGACATAGATAAATTTCCAATAGGCAGGTTTTAGGAAGTGTTCAGACATTTTACTGCAGGTCAAGCTGGCAGCCCACCCCACCCCCTTGGCAAATCTCCATCAGATGTAAGACAAGGACACCCCAGTCTTTTAATTTATGGTTTAGCAGGGTAATCTCTAAGAAACTTTTAGGCTCCTTAGCTGACTGAAGCTAAGATGATAAGAAGTCCACCTTTTTGTTAAGGCGCTTGTGGATTGGAAACATCTGACAGTTTTCTTACAGGAAGGGCCCTCCCCTTGTCTCCTCCCATCTAGCCCACCACCATGGCAGCAATCATGTGACTAACCCAGCCATCTGCCGGCTGTCCATCACCTGACGTCAGTACCTGCGCTTACCTGCCCCTTTGTGACAATGTGAAGCAGACCACCACCCAATCACCTTAATGACCTTTCCCCATCAAAGGGAAGGATTAAAAGTACTCAGCCATGAGCATCCAGTGGCCATTGCCAGGCCATCGTGGCCATTACCTTTCTTAGGCCTTGGCCCCCTCCTCTACCTTGGGGAGGTGAATCTCCACTTCCTCTCTCTCTAACTTTAAGTAAACTATATTTTCTAATCTAACTTCTGTGCAATTCTTTGCATTTTTCTTGTGGCACCGGATCACACACCAGACACCCACACCCCCAGCGGGCCTGATGTAGCATTCTGGAGCCCCTGCTGGGCGTGTGACCTTACATTTTTTGGAGGTTCCACCGAAATCTAACACAAAATGTGATCTATCCATACAATGGAATGTTATTCAGCCACGAGGAGGAATGAAATACTGACACTTGCTGCAACATGGATGAACTTGAAAACAAATGCTGAGTGAAAGAAGCCAGACACAAAAGGACAAATGCCATAGGATTTCGTTTATGTGAAGTTTCAACCCAGGCAAATTCAGAGAGATAGAAAGCACATTAGTGGTTGCCTAGGGCTGGGGAGGTTGGAAGCAAGCGGGGAGTGAACGCTCACGGGTGATAGATTGTTCTGGAATTAGATAGCGATGATAGTTGCACAACTCTGTGAACACACACACTCTACCAAGTCATATACTTTGAGAGATGGAATGGTCTGCTAATGTCACATCATATATAGTAAATAGAGGACCAGAAACTGGAATCCAAGAATATCTGTGTTGGCACAAACTCTGTCAGGGGGAAGCATTTCCAGGGCCGTTGAATAGTGACTTAATAAAGTTAGGATACTGGGGAGCCTCGCAACTGTCATTCTGAATATTCCTTCTCATTATAAAACACTGTCATTTTGGATAATGCATAAAGGGGCCAAGAGAAGTGATACTGCATTGTCTGTACTGAGAAATTGGTTATACAAGGACTGACCTGGATGATCTGCTTTGCCATTTGGCTGAGAGCGCTGAGGAGCTGATGGAGAGCTGTGAACAGTGGACCCAAGCCTGGTTTCACATATCACTGAGGAGAAACACAAATGTAGCATAAAGGACATTAGAGACTCAGAAGGGGGGTGGGATGGGAAGGGTGAGAGGAATGAAAAACCACCTGTCGTCTGGTTCAGTGGCTCAGCCTGTAATCCCAGCACTTTGGGAGGCTGAGGAGAGTGGATTGCCTGAACCCGCAGGTTTGAGACCAGCCCGGGCAACTTGGCGAGACCTCGTCTCTACAATAAAAAAAATTAGCTGGGGCGTGGTATTGTGCACCTGTAGTTTGGGCTACTTGGAAGGCTGAGGCAGAAGGATTCCCGGAGCCCAGCAGATCAAGACTGCAGTGGCCGTGAGTGTGCCACTGCACTCCAGCCTGCATGACAGAATGAGACTCCAGCTCAAAAAAAAAAAGAAAAACCACCTGTCAGATATAGTGTGCACTAATGGGCGTGATGAGTGCACTTGAAGCCCAGACTTCTTCACCACTATTTGAAGCAACCATGTAACCAAAAAATAATTTGCAACCCCAAAGCTATTAAAATAAATAAAATTATTTTTTGAAAAGAAGAAGCCGGGCGCGGTGGCTCACGTCTATAATCCCAGCACTTTGGGAGACTGAAGCAAGAGGATTGCCTGAGCCCACGGGTTCAAGACAAGCCTGGGCAACTTGGCAAGACCTTGTCTCTACAATAAGTCATAAAAATTAGCCGAGTGTGGTGGTACACACCTGTAGTTCCAACTACTTGGAAGCCTGAGGCAGAAGCACTGCCTGAGCCCAACAGGTCAAGGTTGCGGTGGCCATGAGTGTGCCACTGCCTCCAGCCTGTGCAACAGAGTGAGAATCTGGCTCAAAAAAAGAAGAAACACAAATGTCACAAACCCACTGCTATGGCAAAAACCTAGGCCAGCTGTGGTGACTCAAGCCTGTGATCCCAGCACATTGGGAGGTTGAGAGGAGAGGATTGATTGTCTGAGCCCAGGGGTTCGAGACCAGCCTAAACAACTTGGCAAGACCTCATTTCTACAATAAATCAAAAAAGTAGCCGGTCATGGAGGCGCATGCTTGTAGTTCCAGCTACTTGGAAGGCTGAGGCAGAAGGATCGCCTGAGTCCAACAAGTTGAGGCTGAGCGGCTGTGAGCATGCCACTGCACTCCAGCCTGAGAGACAGAGTGAGACTCCAACTCAAAAACAAAAACAAAAACAAAACTAAACAAAACAAAAAAACCCGGAGTGGCCAAAGTTGTTGACTCCGCCCAAGACTTGGAAAACCCTTCAAGTCGCTTCTTGTCTCTTCTCTCCAACCACTTTTTTTTTTTTGAGTTGGAGTCTCACTCTGTCACCCAGGCTGAAGAACAGTGGCATGCTCACAGCCACCGCAGCCTCGACCTTTTGCGCTCAGGTGATCCTTCTGCTTTAGCCTTCCAAGTAGCTGGAACTACAGGCGTGCACTACCACGCCAGACTTTTTTTTTTTTTAGTTGGAGTCTTACCCTGTCACCCAGACTGGAATGTAAAGGCACGCTCACAGCCACCGCAGCCTCAACCTGTCGGGCTCAGGTGATCCTTCCACCTTAGCCTTTCAAGTAACTGGGATTACAAGCGTGCACCACCATGCCCGGCTAATGTTTTGATTTCTTGTAGAGATGAGGTCTCCCTAAGTTGCCCAGGCTAGTCTCGAACCTGTGGGCTCAGGTTATTCTCTCACTTCGGCCTTCTAAAGTGCTGGGATTATAGACGTGAGCCACTGCGCTCGGCTTTATTTTTTTTTTTATTGTAGAGACAAAGTCTCACCAAGTTGCCCAGGTTGGTCTTAACTCCCAAGCTCTGGCAATCCTCTTGCCTTGGCCTCCCAAAGTGCTGTGATTACAGTCTTGAGCCACCGCACCCAACCCACTATTTGTTTTTAAAATTTGAAATCATGTTTGTTTTCCAGATTTCTAAAATAATACATACTCATTTTAAAAAATCTAGAAAATACATAAAAATATAAAGAAGAAAAAGGCCGGACTTGGTGGCTCAGCCTGTAATCCCAGCACTTTAGGACGCTGAGATGAGTGGATGGTCTGAGCCCGTGGGTTCGAGACCAACCCGGGCAACTTGGCAAGACCTCATCTCTACAATAAATCAAATATTAGCCAGGCATGGTAGTGCACGCCTGTAGTTCCAGCTCCTTGGAAGGCTGAGGTGGAAGGATCGCCTAAGCCCAGCAGGTTGACACTGGGGTGGCCGTGAGTGTGCCATTGCTCTCCAGCCTGGGCGACGGAGTGAGACTCCAACTCAAAAAAAAAAAGAAAAAGAAAGAAAACGATCCTTCTGCCTGATGATCCTTTTCGCCAGTGTTGTTTCTTGTCCATATGTGAGATGAATATAGACAAACACACACACATTTTTTTAATTCAGTGGGGAGATCATCTTAGAGTTTCGTTATCTGCTTTTATAAATGAACATATTTGGAGCATTTTACCATGCCATTACATATTCTTTGAAAAAATAACTTTGAGTGGCCACCATCATCTAGAGAGATACTGTGGTTTGTTCAGTCACTGCCTCCATTTCAGACACTGGGGTTGTATGGCAGCTCTCAGCTCTCCCACTTGGGAAGTATTATTGCCCGGGGGCCCTGGCTGCTGTACTCCGGAACCCACAGCCCCATCCTGTAGAGACCTGGCTTCCCATGGCTTCTTCCAGCTAGTGGCCGTGCAGCAGGGTCACTGAGGTGGGCTCATTCCTGGGAGACCCAGGGCTCCTCTGCTGAGCCACTCTGGCTTGGGGATTTCCCCAACAGCCTTGCCACACTCTCTGCTGCCGAAACACTGCCGCTGGGACAAACAGTCCTGCTGCCGAAGACACCGCCCCCCGCCCTCACCTCCCTCAGCAAAGATCAGACCTCCCTGTGGTCGGGCAGTTCCCCTAGCCCTCTCCCTCCTGGGCTTTGCTGCTGCTGAATGTCTTACCTGGCAAAGAAACCCGTCTTGGTTTCACAGGTCACTTCCTCTTGTGTTTGCTTGGTTGTTTTGATGTGTTCATGCTATGATGAACACACATGTACATGGATCTTGTCCCAATCTATGACTATCTCCTTAGGAATTTATGTTAGGATAGAACACCAGGAGAGGGTCACCTGGTGAGAGATAGAATCTTTTCCTAGGACTCGGAGACATGTTTCCAGAAGAGGCTCAGTGGGCCTTACTCACCATGGAACTTTATATCACTTGTAAAGCCTCTGCTAATTTGACAGGCGTTAAGATAGAACCACCTGTTTATTTGCTTTTCTTGATTTCTCGGGGTTGAGCAGTGTCACGTTTACTGGGTGTCTGATTTCTTATTTTATTTAAGCTTTTCTTTCTCTCTTCTCCTCTGATCACGTCCTTCCCTCCCTCCCTCCCTTCTCTCAGTCTCTCTTATTGTGTGATTACCTCATCTATTTTCTTTTTATCTTTCCTCTCGTGGCTTAATTCTCCAGAATAAGAAAGTGATATTGTTTAAACTTTTTATTTTTTTTCTTTTTTGAGTTGGAGTCTCACTCTGTCGCCCAGACTGGAGTGCAGTGGCCGCTCCCAGCCACGGCAACCTCAACCTGCTGGGCTCCGGCAATCCTTCCCCCTCAGCCTTCAAAGTAGCTGGAACTATAGGCGGCGCGCTACTACACCTGGCTAATTTTTTGATTTATTGTAAAGATGAGGTCTCGCCAAGTTGCCCAGGCGGGTCTCGAACCCGCGGGCTCAGGCAATCCACTCA
>CAUYQG010150842.1:0-31793 GCA_963574415.1 Tarsius wallacei | reverse complement strand
TGGGCTCAAGCAATCCTTTTGCCTCGGCCTCCCAAAGAGCTGGGATTACAGGCCTGAATCATACTTTACCTGGCCTTTATCTTCTTATTGTTGTCAATCTTCCTAGAGGTTTATCGGTTTTATTGATTTTTTTTTTTTTTTCTGTCATTCCAGCCTGGGTGATGAGTAAGAACCAGCTTTTTATTCCATTGATTTTTGTGTGTGTGTGTGGTTTTCCTGTTTTCAATTTCATTTATTTCTGCTCTTTCTTATATTTTCCCTTCTATTTATTTTGGGTTTATTCTTATTTTATTTTATTTTATTTAGCTTCTTGAGGTAGAGACTTAGATTATTTATTGAGACCTTTCCTCTTTTCTAATATAAACACTTTAAGTGCTATAAATTTTCCTCTCAGCACTGTTTTAGCTGTGTCCACATATTTTGATATGTTATGCCCTTATTTTTATTTAGTTTCATTTGCATTTTATTTCTTTTGAGATATCTTCCTTGACCTGTGGATTATTTAGAAGTATATTGTAATTTCCAGGTGTTTAAAGATTTTCCTGTTGTTTTTCTGTTGCTGATTTCTAGTTAGCATGGTCAGAAAACATACTTTGCATGATTTCAGTTCTTTTAAATTTGTTAAGACTTGTTTTATGGCCCAGAATGTGGTCTACTTTGCATGTGTTCTGTGGTCCTATGTTGGTGAATGTTCTGTAGACACTTGAAAAAAGTGTGTGTTTTGTTGTTTGATGGAATGTTCTATGTATGTCATATCCTGTTCGTTGATAGTGGTTGAGTTCTGTATTCTTGCTGATTTCTGTTTAGTACTTTGTCCATTTCTCCTTTCGCTCTAGTAGTTTTTGCTTCATGTATTTGAGGTTCTATTGTGTGGTGCACAAACTTTTAGGATTATTACGTCTTCTTGGTAGATTAAACATTTTACATTATGTATCGTTCCTCATTTCCAGTTTTCTTCGCTCTAAAGTGTACTTTATCAGTTAGCCACTTCTAGTTTTATGAATGGTTTCATGGTTTATGTTTTTCTATCATTTACTTTTAACCTATCCATGTTGTTTTGAAGTAAGTTTCATGTAGACAGCATATCGGTGTGTCATAGTTTTTAATCTACTCTGCCAGTCTCTAATAATTGACATATATTTCAATTATTTACATTTAAGGTGAGGTCATTATTAATATCTTAGGGAATAATGTACCCATCCTATGTTTTTGTTTTTTGTTTGTTCTTCTGTTCTTACTTTCTTGTGGGTTATTTAAACATGTTTTAGAATTCCATTTTGATCGATGAATCGATTGATTGATTTTTGAATATAACGCTTTGGGTCATTTTCTTGCTAGTTGCTCCAGGTTTCCAGTATATACATATATAACTTATCCCAATGCACTGGTATTGGTGTTTTGCAACTTTAAGTGCAGTGTAGAAACTTTGCTTCCACTTAGGTCCCTTTATCCTCCTCACTTTTTTTTTGAGTGGGAATGTCACTCTGTCACCCAGGCTGGAGTGCAGTGGCACTCAACCTCTTGGGCTTAGGCAATCCTTCCACCTTAGCCTTCCAAGTGACTGGGACTATAGTCACGCACTACCACACTCAGCTAATTTTTTGATTCATTGTAGAGACACGTTCTCACTAAGTTGCCCACGCTGGTCTCGAACCCTTGGGCTCAGGCAATCCTCTCACCTCGGCCTCCCAAAGTGCTGGGATTATAGGCGTGAGCCATCGCACCTGACCCCTCCTCACTTTTTAAATATAAATGTCTTAGTATTATTAGACTTTGAGTACTACATCATGGTTGTACTTCAAACATCAAATATCATTTTTTTAAACTTATAATAAGTAGGATAGTATATTTATATCCTCTTTCTCCTCCTCTTTTTACCATTTTTGATGGTCTTCTTTCCTTTCTGAAGTTCTTTTTTTCCTGAGTCGCCCAGGCTGGAGTGCAGAGGCATGATCTCAGCTTGCTGCAGCCTTGACTTCCTGGGCTCAGGTGGGATCCTTCTGCCTCAGCCTCCCAAGTAGCTAAGACTGCTGCAGGTATGCACCACCATGCCCAGCTGATTTTTTAATTTTTTTGTAAAGACGAGTTCTTGTTATGTTGTCTAGGCTGGTCTTGAACTCCCAAGCTCAGATAGTCCTCCTGCGTTGGCCTCCC
Organism: Tarsius wallacei; assembly: GCA_963574415.1. NCBI lineage: Eukaryota > Metazoa > Chordata > Mammalia > Primates > Tarsiidae > Tarsius > Tarsius wallacei. Next base: position 29,639 of record CAUYQG010150842.1, on the reverse strand, counting down.
AGGGTGCTGGGATTACAGGCGTGAGCCACCATACCCGGCCTGATGTGTTACATTTCAAGAGCATTTTTTAAATTACTAAATTTATTATTATTATTATTTTTAGAGACAGTCTCCCTCTTGCCCAGTGCAGTGGAGTACAGTGATATGATCATAGCTCACTGCAGCCTTGAACTCCTGTGCTCAAGGAGTCCTCCCATGTCAGCCTCCCAAATAGCTGGGACTACAGGCCTGTGTGACTGCACTTGGCTAATTTTTTGTTGTTGTTAGAAATGGGGTCTTGCTATGTTACCCAGGCTGGTCTCAAACTCCTGGGCTCAGGTGATTCTCCCATCTTGACCTCCCAAAGCACTGGAATTATAGTTGTGAGCTGCTGCGCCCAGATTTAATTACCAAATTTCAAATCCAGTTAGAAGTGAATAAAATGTTAGTTGTTTGAAGGTTCTTTGTTATAATACATGGTCTGGAAGTCGTAATACCATCGGTATAATTGCATTCGTGTATCATTTAGAAACCCAAAGGTAGACCTGCCTTATCTGTAAATGTATACTTATATATCACTTAATGACAGGGATACATCCTGAGAACTGCATTGGTAGGCTGCTTCCTCTTTGTGTGAGCATCATACTTACATAAACCTAGATGGTATAGCTTACTACACACCTAAGCTATATGTATGGCTTGTTGCCCCCAGGCTGCAGGGGACATGTTACTGCCCCTGTATGGCGTGTTACTGTACTGAATACTGTAGGCAGTTGTAACACAATGGTAAGTATTTGTGTATCTAAACGTAGAAAAGGTACAGTAAAAATATGGTATTATAATCTTATGAGACTACCATTGTATATGTGATCCATCTTTGACTAAAAACATTGTTATATAGGGCATGACTGTATTGCTGATTTTTAAAACTTTTTGAAGAATTAGCTTATTAGAGTGGGTAGTCTCTTGTTGACACTGAAACAAAAGAATTGAATTCAACAAAACATCCAAGGGGTTGTGCTTGGTGCTGGTGGAAAGGGATATTTAATGAATATTGCCCAGTCTCTATCCTTCAAGCACTCTGTCAAGCCAAGGAGACAATTGCACAAGTAACTTTAATACAGAGTGTGAATGTATCATTGTAGAGGTAGAAAGAGCTTTCACTGGAAGAACGGGGGAAGGTTAGTTCTGATTGAAGTATCTGAAAAAGTCTTGTAAAGGAATTAGGATTTGAGCTGGCTTTTTTTTTTTTTTTTTTTTTTTTGAGTTTGTGTATCGCTCTGTCACCCAGAATTGAGTGCAGTAGCCGCTCCCGGCCACTGCAGCCTCAACCTGCTGGGCTCTGGCGATCCTTCCACCTCAACCTTCCAAGTAGCTGGAACTACAGGCACGTGCTACCATGCCCGGCTAATTTTTAAATTTTTATTGTAGAGATGAGGTCTCGCCAAGTTGCCCAGGCGGGTCTCGAACCCGCGGGCTCAGGCAATCCACTCACCTCGGCCTCCCAAGGCACGGGATTATAGGCTGAGCCACCGAGCCCGGCTTGAGCTGGCTTTTGAAGGCTCCTTAGGATTTCAACAAGTGGAAAAGAATACACTGATGAAACCAGCTCAGTGCTATTCAGTTGTCTATCAGCTAAGATAGAGAATTCTAGCAGGCAGAAATATTAAAGAATCAATGTAGGAGCTAGCTGGAACTTTCCAGTCCAATGGAGTGGTCATTATGTGGCTTGCTGTAGACTGTGGTCATAACACTTCAGCTGAAAGCTGTGGACCCTCTTCTTAGAAAATTTATATATGAGGGAGGGACCCCAAAACCCAGAATTTATTTATAAAAAAATGAACATTTTTTTTTGTTTTGAGTTGGAGTCTCACTCCATCACCCAGCAGGCTGGAGTGCAGTGGAACGTTCACAGCCACCCCAGCGTCGACGTGTGCTGGACTCCGATGATCCTTCCACCTCGCCTTCCTCAGCCTTCCAAGTAGCCGGAACTACAGGCACACACTGCCACGCCCGGCTAATTTTTTATTTGTTGTAAAGTCTCGCCAAGTTGCCCAGGTTAGTCTCTAACCCATGGGCTCAGGCAATCCACTCACCTCGGCCTCCCAAAGTGCTGGAATTACAGGCTGAGGCACTGAGCCTGGCCTGTGTATTTATTCTTACGTGTTTAAACTTCAGTCATCTTCAAAGTACTCTCCATTTGATGCAATACACCTATCAAGATGCTTTTTCCATTGCTCAAAACAGTTTTTGGACTCATCAATTTTGGTGCCTTTTTGTGCTTCTGCCGTTTTTTGTTTTACCTCTTTGACATCTGCAAAATGTTTTTCTTTGGAGGACTTTTCTCATTGAGAAAACAAGAAAAAGGTCACTTGGGGTGCAGTTGGATGAATAGGGAGGATGGGGCATGGGGTCATGCCATTTTTGTCAAAAATTGCTGAACACTCAGCAGAGTGTGGACAGGTGCATTGTCATGGTAGAAGAACCAGTCACCTGTTTGCCACAATTTGGGATGCTTCTGCTGCAAATCATGAGGCAACCTTCTCAAAACTTCCAGATAAAAACTTTGGTTGACCATTTGGTCTGGAGGAACAAATTCTGAGTACACAATCCTTCTTACATCAAAGAAACAAATGATCATTGTTTTCACATTTGAATTCACTTGTCATCCTTTTTTGAGTTGTAGGGAAGTGGCAGTTTTCCATTGGCTAGATTACTGTTTCGTTTTGGGGTTGTAACCGTAGCACCAAGATTCATCGCTGGTTATGACTTTGGGGGAAAAAAAGGGTCAGCCTCCAACTGCTCCTTCAGAGCATGGCATGCAGCCAGCCAGTTGTCTCTTTGTTCAGGTTTGAGCAAGCAAGGCATGGATTTTGCTGAAACTCATTTCATGCCCAAATTTTCAGAGAAAATTCACTGATAGGAACTCCACGACACCCCAGTCAACTCCACAAGTTCATTAATAGTCTGACAGCGGTGTTCCAAGATGGCTTGATGAATTCTTACCACATTTTCTTCAGTTTGGCTGGTTGAAAGATGCCTAGAACGAGGTTGATCATCAGTCAACATTTCACCTCGTTTAAAATGGGAAAACCATTTGTAAACTTGTGTTTTACTCAGAGCACTGTCTTCATAAACTGTCTGTAGCATAATAACCATTTTCACTGCATTTTTCCTCAACAGAAAATAAAATTTTACTGCCGCATGTTGTTTGTGTAAATCACCCATTATGCAATGGGCAAACAGGTTGAACGAATCTCCAAAAAAAAATGTACTGAAGCCAAATGCAACCTTTCACAGTAATGCTTGCTGGTACACTGATGCTGAGGCGGCTGCTAGAACACTTACCTGGCGGGGGAAGCCTGTACTACAAGGAGCCTGCCCTCCAAAGATAATTACGGTTTTTTTTGGTGGGGGGGGATCTCCCCAAAGCTATATGTATGCACATAGTTTCAAGGAGTTTCTTGGACATCCTAAATCCCAAGAGTGGGCCTAAAAGTGGACTATGGACTGCAGATGAGCAACTTTTATTGTAGAATATTGTAAGATTATGTAAAAATTTTGAAAATGTATTTCTTTTTTTGTTTTGAGACTTGTTTGCTGTATCACATTTACTTTTTGCTAAGGAATACAGGATTTTGAAGAAGGCTCTCCTGCTCTTGTGTATTTTTGACCATTTCGAAACTTCTGGCTACAAGATTCTTTGTTTCCTGGGTTCAGAAGTACTGCTTGGGCCTGGAACTGCAGTGGGCTTTTGTGAGAGCAGAAGTGTAAATCTGCTTCTGGGTTCTGGGAACACAGTTGGGTTTTTATTGCTTTGTTAGTAGATTGCATTTAAATAAGCAAGTTTACCTTACACTTGGACATACACACACTTGGTTGGTTCTTGTGTAATGCCAGAGAAAAAGCAGAAACATCTTTTCCCATCAGTTAAGAACATCCAGGGAGACTTCTGGCCATTTCTGGGGATTCAGAGCACACAAATGACTGGTCTTACCCTCCCGTCTTTATGTTTACATGCTGATTCTTTAGCTAAATCATTTAAGGGGTGCAGCATTTGACCTCAGTCATCTGTCACGTGAGATTTGGAGTACAGCTATGCTTGATGCTAGATAGTGTTCTGTTGGCAGCTCATAATTATTTTCTGTTATTACCCAGTTGAGAGTGGGTACATGGATCATATCAGTTTTAAATGGAGCTGAGGATGTAAACTTAAGACTTATCTAGAGATAGATAGAGATATAATTACAGGGTGTTCTTCAAACCAAGGAAGCTAGTGTTGTGTAACTTAACTTGCGTCACCTAAAGGGCAGTGCCATTCCATAAAGACAGGCTGGCTCATTTCATGCTATGACTCTTATACCTTGTTTGTTTCAACAAAAGAAGTGGAGTCTTTGCATCAGAAGTCAAGTGGGCTGGACAGAGCACTGCCTAGCATCTCTTGGTTACTCTTTGAACCTTGAAAGAGAGTATGGCCATGTAATTGATATGTTAGTCTCTCTGTATGTTTCCTGTGCAAATTAAGATGGTTGTCTGTGCGTTAGATAAATGTTCAGATATTCCAAGTACATTGGCTTTACAGAATGGAAAACTATTTGCATTCTGTGCTAGTGTATCTGTTAGAGAAGCCAACACTTCTGTGTAGTTTCAGTCTGGAACTCAAGCTTTGGAAGCGCAGCATCCATAGGACAGAAAAGAAGCAGTCGTTGTTCTTGGGAATGTTTGCAAGGGGATGAAAAAATTGCTAGTGTCACACATCCAGTTGTTCTAGATGTCATGGGGAAGAAAATATTCCTGACCCCTGCTTTCTTTAAGAAGCAGAGTAAGGCCGGGCACAGTGGCTCACACCTATAATCCCAGCACTTTGGGAGGCCAAGGTGAGAGGATTGCCTGAGCCCACAGGTTCAAGACTAGCCTGGGCAATTTGGTGAGACTTCATCTGTACAATAAGTTAAAAAATTAGCTGGGCATGGTGATGCGTGCCTGTAGTTTGAGCTACTTGGAAGGCTAAGGTGGAAGGATCACCTGTGCCCAGCAGGTCAAGGCTGCAGTGGCCATGAATGTGCCGCTGCACTCCAGCCTGGGCAATAGAGTGAGAGACTTCAACTCAAAAAAAAAAAAAGAAGAAGAAGCAGAGTAGATGACAACTCTCTCTGGACTTTGGCATCTTTTTTACCATCTAGTCTAAAAGTCACAGCACTAATTTGGTCAAATGACCCTGTTACATCACACCACAGCAGTGGAGACTAACATTAGTATTCACTGGTGTTAGTACACCAGACCTCAGGTAGCCAAATAACTAAAGTGAGCTGAGCAGAAACTGTAAGCCCAGAGAATAGGCAGCCTCAAAGCATTTGTATTAATATCGTCATTACCTTGGTGGAGTGACCATGTGTGGTGTGGACTTCTTGAGTCCTCAAGTACCCTTTTGGGGCAGTCAGTGGAGGTTTCTTGCTCTCACCTGGGAAGGGCCAGGCTCGATGCTGAGTCCATAGGAAGACAGTTAGACTATCTATAGGGTATGTGAAGACATTCATCTGGACTAGCCTGCCAGTATCCTGGGGCCCGAATCAGTGATTACAGTGCTGAGGAATTTGTAACAAGAAGGTTCAATGTTCAGTACTGGTCAAGGTGAGCTACCTCCGCAGTCGGTGACAGAACACCATAGGATACAAATTGCATTCATTTTCAAGGTAAAATGTTGTTCATCTTTGTAAACAAGATACACAGTGTTCCAAGCAAAATACTTGTCATTAACCAAGGAAGGAAAGGGAGTAATTAAAGTCTCACCTTTCTACTGGTTTCCATTACAGGTAAGAGGGAATAGCTGATCCAGCTGTTTGGTATTACAATTTTTGTAATACCTACTAACAGGATTTTAAATCCACTTACGTTAAATTTTATATACACAATTCTTGGCATACACAAGATGACAAATAACTCTTTTGTGGTTACTTAATTGTTTAAGAAAATTAAGTTCCGTAATTTATTTACTTATTTATTATTATTTTGTTTTTGAGTTGGAGTCTCACTCTTCTGCCCAGGCGGGAGAGCAGTGGCACACTCAACGGCCACCGCAGCCTCGACCTGCTGGGCTCAGGCGATCCTTTGGCCTCAGCCTTCCAAGAAGCTGAAACTACTGGTGCACACCACCACACCCGGCTAATTTTTTGATTTATTATAGAGATGAGGCCTCACCAAGTTGCCCAGGCTGGTCTCGAAGCCCTGGACTCAGGCATTCCTCTTGCCTCGGCCTCCCAAAGTGCTGGGATAACAGGCTTGCGCCATTGCACCCGGCCCGAATTCCATAATTTTAATTTTAGGATGTTAAAAAGAAATGTTTTTCCCTAGGATTCTGTTGACTTGATTAGATAGATTTAGATTGAAAACACTGTTAAAAGTGTGAAGTGATGTGGAACAGGAGGAGAAACTTCCCGGGAGATTAGCTAATCAGAATTGAGAAACAGAAAACTGGTCGTTTGCCTTCTTATCAGTACATATTTGGTGGGACTATAAAGTAATAAGACTTTTTAAACAAACTTACCAGGACTACCAGAACATGCTAGTTAAAGCAGATGCCTCATTAGAAGTAATTATCTTGGGAAGCCATGTCAACAAATGCCTATTATGTATGTAGAAGCTGCAAAGATGAGATGGTCAGCTGGAAGGAAGATCCCTTCTTTGTGTATTGGGAGCTTTTGTGTTAGAAGCATCTTATCTGTTATCTCCTTGGCCTCCAGTAACCCTGTGAGGCCAGGTTGGAGGTTTTTACTCAGACAGGAGGATTTTCCTAGCCTTGAGATTCCCTGAGGAGAGATCTCTGCTACTGCGATTCTTTTGCTATCCCTTGTCTTGTTCCCCTTTACTCTGGAAGGAGAGGTGACTTGCTTGACTGGTGGGTTTTGGAAGGAAATGGACAGGCTGGGCCCAGGTGCCATCTGGGGTCCCTAGCTTTTCTATTCTGCAGGGAGGGTGCATTCTGCTTTCTCCATATCAAGACTACAGGACACCTCCCCTGTGTTTGTCCCTCTGTGGCAGTGAGCAGGCCTCTATGGCTACAGGCTTAAAACCAGACACTTCAGTGGGAAAGCCAATATTCTGGTTTCCATCTCTCTGACTTTGACTCCTGTTCTGATTTCCAAATTAATTCTAGACTTGGGAGTGGAAGAAGAAAAATTGAGACTCATCACTATGAGCACTGCAGCCAGAGGCAAGAAGAGAAGATTCTAGGACCTTGTAGTGTATCTCTTGACCTCAGCCTCAGCCGCTAAAAGCAGTATTGAGGAAAGAAGGAGAGTCCCGCTGTCCTGAACATCCTCACAGATACCCTCCAGGAAAGAAGCAGACCCAAGGTCTGGAATGTGAGCTCCGGGAAAGAGGGGAAGCCACTTGAGGCTAGCATGGTGGCTCATACTTACTTTGGGAGGCGGAGGCAAGAGAATTGCTTGACCCCGGGAGTTCAAGACCAGTCTGGGCAATTTGGCAAGACCTCATCTCTATGGTAAATAAAAAAACTAGCTGGCGTGGTGGCATGCATCTGTGGTTTCAGCTACTTGAAAGGCTGAGGTAGGAGGATGGCCTAAGACCAGCAGGTCAGGACTGTGATGGCTGGGTGAGTGTGCCACTGCACTCCAGCCTGGATGACAGAGTGAGGCTCTGACTCAAAACAAAACACTTGAAAGCAAAGGGACCTTGGCAGAGGCAGGAGGTGTGGTGGTATCCAGAGTACTGTGCTGACCCCCAACTCCCAAGACAGGAGAATCTGCTAAACTTGACAGGTTTTCAACTTTCTTCACTTCCCTGGGTTGAATGCAACATCTATCTATCAAATGCTAGCTCTGATCTGAGAGGGCAAATAAGGTAGAAATGATATCAGGAGCTGGGCGCGGTGGCTCATACTTGTAATCCCAGCACTTTGGGAGGCAGAGGCGAGAGGATTGTCTGAGCCCACAGGTTCAAGACCAGCCTGGGCAACATGGCGAGACCTCGTCTCTACAATAAATAAAAAATTTAGCCGGCCGTGGTGGCGTGCGCCTGTAGTTCCAGCTACTTGGAAGGCCGAGGCGGAAGGATCGCCGGAGCCCAGCAGGTCGAGGCTGCGGTGGCCGGGAGCGTGCCACTGCACTCCAGTCTGGGCGACAGAGTGAGACTCCGACTCAAAAAAAAAAAAGAAAGAAATGGTATCAGGGCACATTGGCCTAGAGTATTTCGGAGAATAGGCTGGTGGAGAGCTAATGTGGAAACATTGGAAGAAATGACAGGCAACTATATCTCCCAACACGGTGAGGTAGGGGTGCAGGAGGGAAAATAGCCTACAGGCGACAGATGAAAACCAAGATGGGTTAAAAAGGTAAACTGTGAAACAGAAATAGATTGCCTAAGAGCGCTTTGTATCGTAGAAGAATAATACGCATATAGACTATCTAAAACAAGAGCTCAAGGATGTAAGAAAGCATGGCATGAGATTAAAAGGGAAACTGCAGAGTTAATAAGATAAATGGAAGACGCACATAGTGAGTAGGGAGTTGGTAGCAGCTCACCCTCGGCTCTGGGGAGACAACAGACTCCAGGCGTTTGCCTGTAAAACTCTACGGAAACCTGTCCAAAAAGACCTTGGCTTTTCTTATCTGTCCCCGCAGAGAACTAAAGACAAAGTAGTTGCCTGTTCTAAGGCTACTTTCTCCTTCTCATCTCTGATTTCCAACTGCTTAGGGCAGGGACCTGTTTATCAGGCCACAGACTGCAAATGGCCTTTTGTACTGTTTGCCTATCTCTGCTTTCACGGCTGTCTTTACAATGAATAGGCCATTTTGATGTGGATATATCCACTAAAGAAGGATCTGTTCATTTTGTTTTGTTTTGTTTTGTTTTGAGTTGGAGTCTCACTCTGTTGCCCAGCCTGGAGTGCAGTGGCATGCTCATGGCCAAGGCAGCGCTTTGACCAACTGGGCTCAGGTGATCCTTCCATGTTAGCCTTCCAAGTAGCTGGAACCACAGGCATGCGCCACCACGCTTGGCTAATTTTTTGATTTATTGTGGAGATGAGGTCTTGCCAAGTTACTCAGGCTGGTCTCGAATCCCTGCGCTCTTGCCTCCACCTCTCAAAGTGCTAGGATTACAGACATGAACCAATGTGCCCGGCCAAGATGGATCTGTTTTAGTGGGAAATTTCTTTGACCACATGCTAAACTGAGGTCCTCTAGAGCAGGAATAGTTTTGTTTTTCTTTTCCTGGTGTTTGATGCAGTACCTACTCTTGATGGGAGTAGAAGACTTTGGGGGCAGGCACCTACAAGGTTGGTAAGCAACTTTTGGGTCTTTCTCCCTGCTGCCTCTTTAGCACCATATAACAATACTGAATACTTTAACTATAATGTGTGTGGTTTTACGGGTTTCAAACCCCCTCTCACATAATTATCCTGTTTGTTAGCTATGGTAACTTCATAATAAATAGAAAAGGCATTAGGATTATATTTCAGATGAGAAAACTAAAATGGCTGGCCCTTTGTAACATGCAACATTGCCTGATGGGAAGTTGGTGACAGTGGACTGTGTTTGTTGATTTAGGTAAGTTCACTCTTTAAAAATGGGAATGTTTCATAAATGGTGATAATGTTTCCAGCAGTTTATAGATTTTTCTGTACTATGAAGTCAATAGTAGATTTGGGAATTCTAGCATAATAATTGCTACGTGTGAATGTAGCCACAGCTGAATCTCATGTAGGACAAAGTGTAAAATTAGTGGGAAACATACTCACATGTGCTTATGTATTCACACATGTGCAAGCACACACTCTCACACACACACACACATACACACACACACACACACACTTCAAAATAATTCATGAAAAAATATCAGAAGAGTAACAAAATATTAAGTATTTCTATTTTACAATTATGGACTTGTTTTTAAAAAATAGTATTTCTACATAAACATTATTTTAGAAACTGCATTGGCAATATCAGTGTTCTAGTATGAATCCTTCGGAATATAATTAAACTGTCTGGTAGGGATTATTTAAAGCTTTTTCTCCCTGTGATAATTCCTCTGTAGTTTGCAGGAAGTTTTCATTTTGAATTGTAGGTATTTTAACTTAATTTCTGGTTTCAATCTTGCTTTAGAATTTTTATAATCTTGAATATTTTCAGAATGTGTAAATATTTGCCAAGGAGACCACAGAATCTTCAGCATTTTTTAAAAATTGGAAACTTGTCTTGATTCTTAATTCTTGGGAACTTCAGGAAAAGTGCCACTAACTTGCCTGAGTTCTTCCTATTATGGAACAAAATAAAACTCTTTCAGTAAAGTAAGATGCCTTTTTCTATTGTCTTTAATTTTTTAAAAATAATAACATTATTAAAAATAAAATATTGGAAGTAAGGAGAATATTTTAAATGTAGGTGTTTTTGAAGTAGATTAAAAGACTTAAATCCTGAATTGAGCCATGTAAAAATTTTGTCCAAAGTTTTTGTGGTTAATTAGCAATACACTATAATATATGTATGTATGTCTATTTTCTTTGGTATGTTTTTGCTTTTATTTTTTAAAATTGTTTGAGTCGGGATCTCACTCCGTTACCTAGGCTTGAGTGCAGTGGTATGATCATGGCTCACTGCAGCCTTGATCTCCTAGGCTCAGGTGATTCTTCCGAGCTAGCCTCTCAAAGTGCTGGGATTATATATGTGAGCCACTGTGCCAAGCCTGTTCCTACTCGAGTGATTATTTCCTTGAATATGACTTCTTTACATAAAGTCCTGATGACTCTCTCCTATGTCTTCTCCTTCCACAGTGCTGATAGCCCAGACCAAGCTCCATGTCCTTTGCCTGGTTATGTCATATCCCCCAGTGGTCACCTGATGGGAGTCGGTTTAGTGGTTCTTCTCTTCAGTGTGGGTGCTTTTAATCAGGACAACAGTGTTTGAATTTCTATGGGACATTAAAAACTTCCCCTGACCAGCTGAGTTTGCTTTAATAGGACCTATTTTTTTTTTTTTTTGAGTTGGAGTCTCTCACTCTGTTGCCCAGGCTGGAGTGCAGTGGCATGCTCCTGGCCACACAGCCTCCATCTGCTGGGCTCAGGCAATCCTTCTGCCTCAGCCTTCCAAGTAGCTGGAACTACAGGCACACGCGCCACCACGCCCGGCTTTTTGATTTATTGTAGAAATGAGGTCTCACCAAGTTGCCCAGGCGGGTCTCAAACCCGTGGGCTCAGACAATCCTCTCATCTTGGCCTCCCAAAGTGCTGGGATTATAGGCGCGAGCCACCATGCCCTGCCTTGCTTTTTATCTTTAACAACTGAGATAAACTTCATACAACAATACAATGAATCATCATAAGTATACATTCAGTGGCACTTAGCACGTTCACTGTGTTGTTCAACTCCTACCTCTGTCGAGTTTTAAAACAGTCTCATCTCCCTGGAAGGAGACCTGGCCTCATTAAGCAGTCATTGCCCATCCTCCCCTCCGTCAAGCCCCAGCACCCACTAATCTTTTTCTGTCTTTAGGAATTGACCTGTTCTGGGCGTTTTATGTCAGTGGAATCATGCAGTACGTAAGCTTTTATGTCTGACTTCCACTTACTTTTCTTTAAGTAAATAAGCTTTATACTTTAGAGCAGTTCTAGGTTTACAGACAATAGAGTTCCCACATACTCCCTGCCTCCCCCACACCAAGTTTCCCCTATTAGTAACATCTTGCATTAGTGTGGTACGTTTGTTTTAGTTGAAGAGCCAATATTGATGCTTCTTATTAACTGAAGTCCATAGTTGACATTGGGGTTCACTCTGTGTTGCGTCGTTCTATGGGTTTTGACAAATTTAACCACCATTACAGTATCATATAAAATAGCTTCACTGCCCTGAAAATCCCCCATGCTCTGCCCATTCGTTCCTCCTTCCCTGTCTCCCCCAGCCCCTGGCAAGCACTGATCTTTGACTGTCTCCATAGTCTTGCTTTTCCAGAGTGTTATATTTTGGACTCAGGCAATATCTAGCCATTACGGATTGGCTTCTTTCGCTTAGTTTGTACTTAAGGTTTCTCTGTGTCTTGATAGTTCATTTATTTTCACTATGGAATCATGCCTTTGTTTGGATATACCATAGTCTGTGTATCCATTTACCTGTCGAAGGACATCTTGGTTGTTTCCAAGTTTTTGCAATTATGAATAAAGCTGCTGCAAACACTTGTGTGCAGAGTTTTGTGTAGACATAAGTTTTCAACTCATCTGAAGTGCAGTTGTTAGGATCAGATGATAAGAGTATGTTTAGTTTTGGAGTTTTGTTTGTTTTCGATTGGGGTCTCACTCTGTCACCCAGGCTAGAGTGCAGTGGCATGATCATAGCTCACTGCAGCCTCGATCTCCTGGGCTCAGACGATCCTTTAGCCTCAGCCTACCAAGTAGTTGGGACTACAGGCACGTACCACTATACCCGGCTAATTTTTTTGTAGAGGTGAGGTCTCACTATGTTGCCCAGGCTGGTGAACTCCTTGACTCAAGCAGTCCTCCTGCCTCAGCCTCCCAAAGTGCTGGGATTACAGGTGTGAACCACTGTGCCTGGCGAGTATGTTTAGTTTTGTAAGAAACTGCCAAACTATCTTCCAAACTTTGCATTTCCAACAGTAGTGAATGAGCGTTCCTTTTGCTTGCACCACATCCTTGTCAGCCCTGGGCATTATCAGTGTTTGGGATTTAGCTATTCTAATAGGCGTGTAGTGGTATCTCGTGGCTGTTTTAATTAGTGATATCCTAATAATATATGATGCTGAACATCCTTTTGATGCTTTTTTGTCACCTGTCTGGTAAGAATGTTGGGAATGTAAAATTGGAATGAAAATACAGACTTCACTTTTCAGTCATCCTAATTGCTTGACCGCCTGCGTTCTTACCATAGCCAGTTTGCTGGTTTTTCTGTCCCTGTGTAATTCTTCAGTCAGTGTCTCATACATGATTGCCAGCATACATTTCCTCAGTCGTTTTTCAGAGACTGTTTTCCTGCTTAAGAAATCATAGCCGAGTACATTGGCTCACACCTGTAATCCTAGCACTTTGGGAGGCTGAATCAAGAGGATGACTTGAACCCAGGAGTTTGAGATCAGCCCAGGCAAAATAGCAAGACGTTTCTCTACAAAAAAATTTTAAAAATTAGCCAGGCATGGTGGCACATGCCTGTAGTCCCAGCTACTTGGGAGGCTAAGGTGGAGGGATCGCCTGAGCCCAGGAAGTCATGGCTGCAGTGTGCCATGATCATGCCACTTGGCAACAGAGTAAAACCTCGACTCAGGGAGAGGAGCCTTCTGGCTGCCCTGTAGTTTGACAGCACTTAAACCTCTCATGTGTGTATGGTCACCTGGTGATCTTGCTAAAAAGTGGACTCTCGTTCAGCAGGCTGAGATGGGGCCTGGGATGCTGCATTTTTTTTTTTTTTTGAGTTGGAGTCTCGCTCTGTGGCCCAGACTGGAGTGCAGTGGCATGCTTCCAGCCACCGCACCCTCGACCTGCTCAGCTCTGGAGATCCTTCCACCTCAGCCTTCCAAGTAGCTGGAACTATAGGCGTGCACTACCACGCTAATTTTTGATTTATTGTAGAGATGAGGTCTCGCCAAGTTGCCCAGGCGGGACTCGAACCCGCGGGCTCAGGCAATTCATTCACCTCGGCCTCCCGAAGCGCAGGATTGCAGGCTCAGCCACTGAGCCCGGCAAGGGTTGCTGCATTTCTACAAGACCCTAGATGATGTCTGTGCCTGCCACCGGTCCCCAACCACTCTTTGAGTAGAAGGAGGCTCACTGCAGTGTGGTTCACGGTATTGAAAACCCTACTTGCCAGCAGTCAGGGATGACTGGCTAAAGCTGAGCTTGTGGTGAGCACCACATGGCCATTAAGAAGTCAGTTGGTCGACTGATGTTTAGTGAGCGCCTCCTCTGGGTTAGGCGCCTGGGCACATCACTGGAAAACACAGATGCGCATGCTTGCCTCAGAGCTCTCATTCTGATTCTAGCGTGGGAACAAGTGAGGTCAAGAGAATGAGCAGGCACATCTTATATCAGAAAGCAGCAAGTGCTGGGTGTGAAGGAAAGAGCAGGGCGAGGGAGTTTGAGGGGAGCCACCGGGAGTGCGTTGGGGTCGAGGGTGCCAGAGAGTCACCCGTAGAGGTGTGGGGAAGAGCACGGAGTGCAAAGGCTGGGCGGGCCCAAGGGAGTCTGTGTGGCAGCTGTGGAGGGAGGGAGGATGCCTGGGACGGGGCTGGTGCAGGCCCGAGGGCCTTGCAGGCCATTGGAAGGACATGGCTTTAACTCAGTGTGCAGGGCTCCTGTTGAGGGTTTCCACAGAGGGAGGACAGGGTGTGACTTGGACATTCACAGGGTCACTCTGGTCGCCATCTTGAGGGACACCAGGTGGACGCGGGGACAGTGAGAGACTGTAGTGATCGGCGAGACCGGTGTGTTGGCCGTGAAGATGGAGGGCAGGGTGAGATTCTGGAAATGTTGTGAAGGAGTTGGTGTTGAAGGTAGCCTTGCCGAGACATGGACACACAGTTGCAATGTGTTGAACTGGGAAAGGAGTGAACTGTCTTTGGAATGTAAAAAAAATGATGGTGGCGGGATATAGTAGTGGCATTCACTAGAATGTAATGAGTATTTCTCACTATAGAGAATTTATTTTTCATACCTCTGTTTTCTGTAAAGCAACATTACTTTTGCAGAAGATGGAAACTTACAAAAGGCTTCTTTTTGCAATTTTGCTACATGTTCTTTATTCCATCAAGATTGCTCATTTGCACTGCATTTTATAGATATTAATATATAGTTTGTATTGTTATGCCTACAGCATGCATTTTAATTTTTTTTAGTTAGTTTTATTTGTGTAACCAACTATAATACAAGATCCTTTGAAGTTCAGAATTGCATTTTTATTTCCTCTGTATTCCAGCTTGTAACAGATCCTTCCTAAGTGCTTAATGAATGAATTGTTCTGATTCTTTTGAGCAATGATTGGCCTCTTCCAAAACATTTTTTTTTAATTTTTCTAAATCTGCAGAGGTTTATTATTAGCGTGCTTGCAAGACCGAGTTTAATTCTTTAGGGTTCTCTTCTTTCCTTCTCTTCTGTGCTCCTGTTACCTTCCCGGAGTACTCTGCGAGCCTTCAAGAAGTTCCTCATTGGAGCTGCCGCGGAAGTGTGGTGTCAGAACACATTCCTGCCTTACTGCTAGCAGTTCTTCCGTTAGAGAAGCAGCCTTTTTATATAAATAGTTCCCGCTCGACTCTAGTTGTAGGAAATGGGGTCCTTGGGCTTTTGTCTGTGTTGTGTGCAGCAGGGAGGAGGCCTCATGGGGCCCAGGCTGTCTCTGGGCCACACCAGAAGTGTGGAAAAGCCCCTCCAACAAAGCCTGCCATAGATGCCTCAGGCTCAGTGTTTTTTGTTACAAATCATGTATGAAGAGTTACTGAGAATTAAAATTCCTTTTTTCAAGACCATCGTAGTGGCCAGTAACTGTAGTGTTCCCGAAAGACTTACTGTCTTCGATCTCTTAAACCATATTGAATTGCAGTAAATGGGGGGTCAAGGGATGGGCAGAGGAACTCTGATGATAAAGTCATGTGGCATCTTTGTAGGAGCGGTTTTAGCAGATATCTCAGGGGCTGGGGAGGTTGTGAATATTTATCTTGTTCAACTCTTTGCAAGTCACTGTCTTTAAATTTTTATTGGAGTTTGAGAAAGGGACTTGCATAAGATACATCTTAGATGTGGGAGGTAAGAGCATGCCACATCTGAGGCCCATATAATTCAGAATTACCACTTTTAGTTAATAGGCAGGCTTCAGCTACTGGTTCCAATAGGTAGATATCCGAATTCTGAAGAAATTGCCCCAGTGCAACATGGGATGTGAGACAAAAAAAGCAGAAAAACCTACAAGGAGAACATCTCATAGGAAGCGTAGCTTCTGATTGTAGCTTCAGAATTTGCAGGTTTAGGTAAAAAAAATATAAAACCGAATGGGAAGACTGAGTTAAATGCATTCTAACATTTGTAAGCTAGATTTGTTGAGAAATATTGGTGTTAAACTGAATCATCTTTGTTTATGTGTATATTACATTTTACATAGTTCTAGTCCTGGAATGTCAGCCCAGGGTGGGAATGCTAGGGCCTGGTCCAATTCCTATTTCCCCAGGGCTTGGCACGGTGTCAGAACACATAGTAGGCATTCAATATTTGTGCAGTGTATGAATAAATACTTTTAGAGAAAAAAATTCTGAAGAAACTTGAAAACCAAATTTTAATATTGATGATCTTGTAAACAAAATCTTTTCATGTTTTAGTAACGTGAAGGTCAGGATTCTATGAGGCAGGAATTATAGTCTAACCTCTTGTTACCTGGCAACCAGCTCTTTGCTAGTAGACTTTCCAGAAGAAGAGCTTACCTAGTATTGTCTATATAGCTCTCTTGCTAGAGTGGAGGGAAAAGTGGAGCAGGGAGCTCAGGAAATAGAATCGCTGGAGGAATTTCCATTGTCTGTTGGGAAATTATTTAGGGGTGAACTGTTTTGCTTGGGGCCACCCAGTGAGTTAGTCTGGAGTTGCAATCCTAGCTTCCTTATATAGAGTCATTCATACAATTTGGGAGTTTCAGAGTAAATGCTAAGAGCAATTCTCCATTCATTATTCTCTGTAAATGACAACATGTGGGTGTAATTTCTCTGCTGTCAGTTGGAGACTGACATCCATTTCTCACCCGATCTCTGTTTACTACCGGAGGGAGCGCTGGTTGGTTAGTTCATTCCCTTGTTCTTTCTGCATGAGTCAGCACAAGACAGTCACCTAGCCACAGGAGCAGCACGTGCCCACTGTTCAGGAACAGGGAGTTTCTTCTCAGGCTACAGCAGGAGTGACTGGAATGATTTTATTTCTCAGCTTTTATAGAACATCTGTAATCTTAAGATGAGAATAAGCAGGACATTAATCAGATAATCATTAATTAGCATCTTTCTTTCTTTCTTTTGAGTTGGAGTCTCACTCTGTCGCCCAGGCTGAAGTGCATTGGCTCTCTGCTCAGGGCCACCACAGCCTTGACCTGCTGGGCTCAGGCGATCCTTCCGCCTCAGCCTTCCAAGTAGCTGGAACTACAGACACATGCCACCACACCTGGCTAATTTTTCTTGATTTATTGTGGAGTTGAGGTCTCACTAAGTTCTCCGGGCTGGTCTTTGAACCCCTGGGCTCAGGCAATCCTCTCACCTTGGCCTCCCAAAGTGCTGGGATTATAGGCGTGAGCCACTGTGCCCGGTGATTAGCATCTTTCCCTGAGACAGCATTTTGGTAAAATGAGAGTGATTCCCATAGAGTTTTGTTCATGTTGATTAAAATGTGTTTGCGGTTTCATCTTTCGAAGGTTATATAAGGCAGAGGCTGTGGTAGCCGATGAACCAGGAGGTGGTAGTTGGCTGGTGGGAGCAGGGCTGGGAAGCAGCCCGTAGATTGTGCGTCCTTTCCGTACTCACTGCAACTTTCTTTTTCAATTAAAAAAGTTTCGTTATACTGTTCACTCATTTAAAGGCTACAATTCAATGGATTTTAGTGTATTTACAGAGTGGTACAACCATCACCTCAATCAATTTTAGAACATTTTTATCACCCCAGAAAGAAGCACTGTACCCATTGGCAGTCGTTCCTCATTTGTAGTGCCGAACCCTCAAAGACCCCAAAAGGGAAGGCTGTGTCTGAGAGGCTGAAGAAATGACCTGGAGACGAAGGACGAGACTTGGGCTTTATTGAGGAGCTTACAAGGGGGAATGCCAAAAACCCCGTAATTGATTTAAAAATTGTGTATTAATTCTTAAATGTTTAAACTTTAGTCACCTTCAAAGTACTTCCCTTTTGATGCAATACACCTGCTGAGATACTTTTTCCACTGCTCAAAGCAGTTTTTCAACTTGTCAATTTTGATGCCTTTTTTGTTTTACCTCTTCCACGTTGGTAAAGTGTCTTCCTTTGAGAACTTTTTTCTTCCTGGGAAACAAAAAGAGTAGCCTGGGATGAGATTGGGTGAATAGGGAGGGTGGGACACGGGGGTCATGCTGTTTTTGGTCAAAAACTGCTGAACACTCAGAGCAGTGTTGGCAGGTATGCTCATAAATCACCCATCAAACGTGTTGAAAGAAATGCCAAAAAAGATTCACTGAAGCTGAATGCAGCCTCTCAGAACAATGCTCGCTGTTACACTCATGCTGATGGGTTCCTAGGATGCTTACCTAGTGGGGGAAGCCTATACTACGGGGGTTCCTCTCCAAAAAATAGTCCTTTTCTGGGAGAGGGGATCCCCCTCGTACTTTCAGAGGGGGCCTGCTGGACAGGAAAAAAACTGCTCCCATTTGTACAAGGCACACAGGTTATGAGGCAGGGTAGTTAGCACAGGTTAGGCATAGATAGATAAATTTCTTTTTTTTTTGAATTGGAGTCTTACTGTCACCTAGTCTGGAGTGCAGTGGCAAGCTCACGGCCACCGCAGCCTCAACCTGCTGGGCTCAGGTGATCCTTCTGCCTCAGCTTTCCAAGCAGCTGGAACTACAGGCGTGCACTAGCATGCCCGGCTAATTTTTGGATTTATTGTAGAGATGAGGTCTCAGCAAGTTGCCCAGGCTGGTCTTGAACCCGTGAGCTCGGGCAATTCTCTCACCTCGGCCTCCCAAAGCCCTGGGATTATAGGCATGAGCCATCACACCCGGCGATAAATTTCTTGTAGATAGGTTTTAGGAAGCATTCAGACATTTTTTATTACTTTGTTTTTTTTTTTTTAACTGCAAACCAGGCTGGAAGGTGAACTCTCCAGCCTACCCCATCCCTCAGCCAATGAACCTGTGAATTCATAATCACTAAACCTTTCAGCTCATAATCACTAAAAATCCTTCATGTTCCCTGCTGAAGGTAAAAGGCTCAACCCCAGCCCTCAACTGATCAAAAACCATAGAAATGATAATAAGACCACCCCTCCTCCCTTCAGAGACAAAGGGGGCTTCTGCTTCATTAGCCTATCAATAACTAGGTGGCTATATCTAGCTTTTAGTTGAGAGCAGAATCAGTTTTTCTTTCTCAAATCATCCATTTTTCTTCTGTTCTCACTTTGCTGGCCACTCTAAAATTCATTTTAGGGTTGAGTCAGAGCCCACGGGCTTTGGGCCACATCCCACCCAGCAGCATCAGGTTATAGAGCATTTTACATGGGGCGAAGTGCGGGGTTAAGCGTGAAAGGGGTAGGGTTTCTAGTGCACAGGCATAGGTGAGAACATGCTTATACATATGTCTCATGTGCAGAAAATGGCTGCAGTTGCTCTCTAGAAGTGGGATTTTTAGTATTGCAATGAACTAAAGGTAACCAAAAGTTATGGGTGTTGACCTAGGTGTGCCTGACCTAGTCTGAACCAGCCCAGGAGTCTGACTGCCTCAAAGGGTAGGCAAAACACTCGCTGTGCATAGCTGCATGATGTGGTCAGCGGGCACAGAGAACACTTCGCCCACAGCCTAGCACAGAGCCTGGGGGGAGGGACATCTTGCGTTGCCCACCCTCAGGACCCTCCCCAGGCTTCCGCCCGCTGCTTGGGGCCGTATACAGCGTGCTCATGTTGCTGCTGAGTGTGTCTCACCCTGCACCATTTTCCTCTGGCTTCCTTCTCCAGCTCCAGGCCACCACCAGCCTTTTTCTGTCTCTGTTATTTTGCCCTTTCTAAACAGTTCACATAAATGGAATCATACATTGTTTATCTTTTGCGACTGACTTCTTTTCCCTGGTGTAATTTTTGGAAGTTCAGCCACGTTGTAACATGCTGTCTTCATTCCTGGGTATGGCCTGGCCGAGTAGTATTCCGTTTTGATATACCACATGTTGTTCGTCCATCCCGAGTCAGCGGACATTTGGGTCGTTTCCATCTTTTGGCTATTATGAGTAATGTTACTATAAACATTAGCGTGCAAGTTTTTGTGTGAACATGTTTTCATTTTTCTTGGGTATATACCCTGGTGGCTAATGAGGTCAGGCGTCTCTTTGTATGCTTCTTGGCTATTGGCATATCATTTTTGGAGAAATGTCTGTACAGATCTTTTGCCTATTTTTTTTTTTTTTTTTTTTTTTTTGATTAAGAGTCTCATTGTGTTGCCCAGGCTGGAGTGGAGTGGAGTGGCATGCTCATGGCCACCACGGTCTTGACCTACTGGGCTCAGGCGATCCTTCCGCCTCAGCCTTCCAAGTAGCTGGAACTTCAGGCTCATGCCATCACACCTGACTAAGGTTTTGATTTATTGTAGAGACGCGGTCTCGCCAAGTTGCCCAGGCTGGTCTTGAACCCCTGGGCTCAGGCAATCCTCTCGCCTCAGCTTCCCAAAGTGCTGGGATTAAAGTCTTGAGCCACCATGCCCATTTTTTATTTGGATTATTTCTCTTTTTACTGTGGAGACTGGGGGATTTCTTGTTTTTTATTAGTGCATTTCTCACTTTTTAGTAACTGGTCATATATACCTTCATGGCTGCTTTAGTTTTCTATTGCCTCTGTAATGAATTACCACAGACTTAGCAACTTAAAACATGTAATTTTTTTTTTAGCCTTTTATTTTTTTGTCAGATCTGTTGCCCAAGCTGGAGTGCAGTGGCATGTTCATGGCTACCACGTCCTCAACCTGCTGGACTCAGGCAATCCTTCTGTCTTCCAGGAAGCTGGAACTACAGGCGTGCGCCACCACACCTGGCTAATTTTTTGATTTATTGTGGAGGCAAGATCTGACCAAGTTGCCCAGGCTGGTCTTGAACTCCTAGGCTCAGACAATCCTCTTGCCTCTGCCTGGGAAAAAGTGCTGGGAGTGCAGGCGTGAGCTACCACATGCAGCAAAATATGTATTTCCTAGCTCACAGTTTCTTGAGTCAGAAGCCTGGGCACAGTGTGGCTCTGTTGGTTGATCTGGATCTCATGAGATGGAAATGAAGGTGTCACCAGACTGTGTTCCTTTCTGGAAGCTCTGGGGATGAATCAGCTTTTAGGCTCATTCAGGTTGTGGCGGAATTCAGTTCCTTGTGGTTATAGGACTGAGGTCCTTTTTCCTTACTGGCTTCCCTCCAGTCTTGCACCATGCCTCTGCATCTTAGAACCAGCAGCGGCTTGTCAAGTCCTGCACACATTTGGAATCTGCCTGGTTTTTCCATCTTCCCCTTCTGCTTGGAAGAATTCACATGAGTATATCAGGCCCACAAGATAACCTGGGATAATCTCCCTATTTTAAGGTCATCTGATGGGTAACCTTGATTACATCTGCAAAGTCCTTTTGGAGCAACTACCTAGGTTTGTGATTGATTGGATAACCTTCCAAATTCTGTTTGCCCCAACAGCTTGTGGCCAACTTAAGGCACTGTTGGGGAGTAATCCAAAAAAGGGCTTTGAGGCTGGTCAGAGAGAACAAGTAAAACCTGAGAAAATAAAACTTATAAGAAAGGCTGGTTTGGCTGGGCTCGGTGGCTCAGCCTGTAATCCCAGCACTTTGGGAGGCCAAGATGAGTGGATTGCCTGAGCCCGTGGGTTTGAGACCAGCCCAGGCAACTTGGCGAGACCTCGTCTCTACAATAAAAAACAAAACAAAACAAAATTAGCCAGGCATGGTAGCGTGCACCTGTAGTTTTGGCTACTTGGAAGGCTGAGGCAGAGGGATCACCTGAGCCCAGTAGGTCAATGCTGGGATGAACGTGAGCATGCCATTGCACTCAAGCCTGGGTGACAGAGTGAGACTCAGACTCAAAAAAAAAGAAAAGAAAAGAAAGACTGGTTTGATCCACCTCCCCTATTTTTTCCTTGTGGTTTTTTTGTTGTTGTTGTTGTTTTTACTATAAATTAGCATTTTCTTTATTACAAGATATAGTTAGTTTGTCTAGCTTCTAGCTTCAGTGGTTCTCAGTTGGAGTGATTTTGTTTCTCAGGGTGACATTTGGTAATATCTGCAGACATTTTTGTTGTGACATCCAGTGGGTGCTACTGGCATCTAATGGGTAGAGATGCTGGTAAATCTAAAAAAGGGAGGAAGGCTGAGAGGGACGGAAAGAGGGAGGAAAAGAGAAAAGGAAGGGGGGAAGGAAGGACAGGATGATGATAAACTCCCGAGTATTCATTATCCACAGTTAGTAGGTGAAACATGTTACTTTTACCTTAGATATTTCTTCTATATTTCTTTCTTCTCCTCAGTCCTAAGACTGGAGGCAGACTGCTAGAACTAGAATGGTCACGTCACCCTTCTGGCTCTGCGACCTTAGATAAGTTGGTTTCATTCATTTGCTACGCAAACGTTTGAGCGCCAGGTGCTGTTTTCAGCATTGTGGTACAGTAGTGGCCAAAGCAGACAGAGTCTCTGCTGCTTGGGTGGTAGGCTAGGGACAAATCATGAATAAGTAAAAAAATATATAATGTCTGGTGAAGCATGGTCTGCCGGTAACTAAAGCTGGCAAGGGAAGAGAAAACCACCTGGAGGGGCTGTGGCCCTGCACTCTTTGGAGGGGCCTCTCTGGTTAGGTGGCACGTGAGCAGAGGCTCCCAGAGGAAGCAAGCCGGGCTGAGATCTGGGGAAACTGTCTGCAGAGGCCCAGAGCTGGGGTGTGCCTGGAGACCGTCAAGACAGCCGAGAGGCCCATGTGGGCAGAGCGTGCGAGCGAGGGAGAAAG
This sequence comes from Tarsius wallacei, assembly GCA_963574415.1. Classification (NCBI taxonomy): domain Eukaryota; kingdom Metazoa; phylum Chordata; class Mammalia; order Primates; family Tarsiidae; genus Tarsius; species Tarsius wallacei. The sequence continues at coordinate 6,972 of CAUYQG010150842.1, read as the reverse complement.
CAGGTGGACACAGTGGCAGACAGGTAGGGCTGTACAGCCTTGCAGGCCATGGTAAGGCTTTTTCATTTATAAGGGAGTATGATGGGGAGCCACTGGACAGTTTAAGTAGGGAAGTGAAATGATCCGACCGTGTTTTTAAGAGGGCCATCTGTGTGCTGAGTAGGGAATGTAGACCAGGGTCAGGAGATGGAGGTGGGGGAGTGGGAGGTGGATGAGAGTGAGATCAGAGATGTCACCAGGAGGGCAGCAGTGGTCCAGATCTTTCAATTCCATGGGAGCAGTGGAGGTGGTAAGAAGTCACTGGAATGTATTTCACAGTTTTTGTCGTTTCACTAGCCTCAGTTTTCTCATCTGTAAAATGGGGACGCTTGGTTCCCAGCGGGAATACCAGCATGAACTGGATATGCATTCAAGTCATGTTTAATACTCTCTTATTACCTTTGTGAATCTATAATCAATAAATATTACCTGTTTTTAAGAACTCATTTTAATGGTATCATTTTGAATATATTACTACTTTAAAAACCAATCTTCTTAGCAATATGTTTGCATTCTGTCCGTGCTGGTATGTTTAGGTCTAATTTGTTCATTTCAACCATCACATTACCGTAATTTGTAATCCCGCCTCTCCTAAGGTAGATTTAGGTTGTTTAGTATTCTCTGACAATGCTGTGCAATGTGCCCACGTCCGTGTCTCCCAGTGTGCCAACGGCCAGGCTTTCTCCAGGATATACATTTGGATGTGCTGCATCAGAGCTATGTGCAACTGTTGCTTCTTGGGGAAAGCCTTTATTCACAAGGCATATGGTGAGCTCAAAAACTGTATTACTTATTGTAGGTGAATGAAAAATTCACTGTATTTATGTAGCTAGGTAATTCAACTCACCGAGTGCATGTGCCACAGAAAAGGGTAGAGGAGGGATAGAAAATGTCCCTGGAACTTCATCAGGTGTGGTAAGACACACACAAAAAGGACTGCTATGAGGAAGGTATTTACACTCACAGATCCCCAGAAACAGGAGGCAGGGCACGCAGGGCCACACAAGGAAGCCATTGGGAGGCAGAGGGAGGGAGACTGTGGGCAAGCGCCTTTATTACGGTTTTAGGACTGGCTGGTTTGCGTCACTTCAGCAGACTCTGGGTTATCAGGGCGGGCCCTAGATGTGCAGTCCCTGGCACTGGGTGATTAGGGCAGAGGAGTATCTCCTCTTGGATCTGCAGCCTGGGCCCTGTGCAGCCCTACTCTCACAACTGCGCCTAGGATCTTCTCTCTCACACACGCCAGCTTCTCCGATGCTGTGTTTAATTATTCAAAAATGCTAGGTTCAGGAGCTCCTTCCACTAGGAACGTTCCCTCTGCCACTTACAGGGCCCGCTCCTCCTTATCTGGAGGTCAGCACAAATGTCCCCTTCATAGTGGCCCTCCCTGATGGTCCTGTTGACTCCCAGCAGCCTCCTCTACCATTCTTTCCGTCCACTGACTGTTTCTTTCCTTTGGAGCTGGATCGCAGCCACTCTCCTTGTTTTTCTGTGGATTTGCTTTCTGTACTGCTCCTCCCCCAGTGTGCAAGTTTCACGAGGTCTCAGGCCCGTTGGTCTCATTCACCGATTGTACTTGGTGCCTGCCACGGTGCTGGGCGCTTGGAGGCTCTGATGGGTGGACTGAATTAGAGATGGATGGAATGGTGTCCTTGTCCGCCACGTTGACTGTGGGTGCCCCCAGCATGTTAGGCACAAGAAATGGCTGTGCCACGGCACAACACTTAAAGAGCGTCAGCCTAGCAGGGAGGTCTAGAAGTCCTTCAGCAAGCCGTGGAGGGGGAAAGGTAGACCCCAGGTGCTTCAGGAAGGGTGCTTATGTGGCTTGTGGTAAATCAGGGACTCCTTTCTAGAACATATGTCAGATGTAGGCTGATAAACTTTTGTTAGAGGCTTTTGTGTACAGGAAATTCACATCTGGACGGGGACTGACTGACACAGTGCCCTTAGAGCTCCTTCCAACTCTGAGATTCTGTGCTATGATAAAAAAAATCAGGCAGGAAAAGGAAGTGAGGAGTTTTGTGGTGGGGGTTGCGGTTTTAAATAGGATGGTCGGGAAAGGCCCGAGAAGGCCTTTTGAATGTGATCACAAAAGAAGTTTCCTACAAGTCTTGGTTTGTGACTCTGATTTTATTTGTGAACTTGGGTGAAATTGAGAGACGGCTTTATTCTGATGTCTTTTTTTTTTTTTTTATTAATCAGTATTTTTAATTATCATATTGTGGGGTACAGTTAAGGATTAGATATACAAATATGCTTCGTTCAGACACCCTTGGTGATAAGAGGTGTCTCCCCGTTATTCTGATGTCTTTAATTGTCTTTAATTTGGGCTACTGGAATTCTTAAGGATTAAATGCTGACCTTCACTGCTGGAGAATTGCACCAGATGGAAAGTGGAAGTGCCGCTTTTTGAAGCACCCACTAATTGCAAACCCTGGGTCCAGGGTGAGCCTTACACGGTTCAGCTCCCAGCCACAGCATTGCTGGAGCAAGGCAGAGCCTGCTTGATCTCTGGGTCAGGCAGAGTTCTCCAGAGAAACAGAACCAAAAGGATATATAGATATGTAAAAGGAGATTTATGACGAGAAATTGGCTCATGCGGTTATGGAGACTGAGAAGTCCCACGGTCTTGTTGCACACTGGAGACCAGGGAGGCCCCGGGTGTGATTCAGTCCGGGCCCCAAGGCCTGAGACCCAGGGGGCTGATGGTGGAGATCACAGTCCTAGGGCAGGAAGAGACTGGATGAGACATCCCCGCTCAAGCGGTGAGGCAGGAAGTGGAAGATGCCCAGTCACTTGGGGAGGGCAGGCCACTCTCTTGAGCTCACCAACTCTCGTGCTGACATCATCAGAAGCACCCTCACAGACACCCCCAGAAGCAGTGTTTAATTTGGGCATCCTGTGGACCAGCCATGTTGACACATGAAATAACCGTTTCAGTCTCTGTCTTCCCCATCTTATAGACAGGGGTCTTTGCAGATGGACAGACACAGGCATGGCCTCAGATTCCAAAATGTCATAACTAAAACAAATGCTTCCTGCTTCTTCAGTTCCAGTCTGACACCTCACGCTGGCCCATTGCCTCTGTTCCCATCTGCATTTCCTGCACAGATTGTTCTGCTCATTATTGAGCATGTGTGGTTTTACCCGTTTAAGAGCTCTCTTACAGTGATTGTGATTTTGTCCCCAGCCTCTTCTTCTTGAGGTATACAGATAGCATAGTTGCTCCCTACAAGGTGTGCTGGACTTGCCTCAGACAGTGATGGCTCCTTAACATCTCTAAGCCGTCAGGCAAACCTCACTGGGAACTTGTGTTCCTTTTGGGGAGGGCAAGGTGGGAAGATGGGGTAAAAGGGAGACTTCACTGGATGGATACCCTTTGCTACCCAGTGACATTTGTACTATGGGCATGTATTAATCTAACTTTATTTATTTATTTATTTATTTATTTATTTGAGTTGGAGTCTCACTTTGTCACCCAGACTGGAGTGCAGCGGCCGCTCCCGGCCACTGCAGCCTCAACCTGCTGGGCTCCGACGATCCTCCAGCCTCAGCCTTCCAAGTTGCTGGCACTACAGGCGTGCGCTACCACGCCCGGCTAAGGAGTGGCAGAGCCAGAGTCCCAAACTCAGGGTGCCGCTGGCAGAGGGCGGCACTCCCCAGGAGGGAGGCCTCCCATCCAAGTGCTCACCGGGACCGACCCTGCTTAGCTTCCCAGTGCGTGGCGCATCCTGCGCCTGCGCCCCCTGAAGGGCCCTGGCTAATCTAGCTTTAAAAATAATTTAAGAAAGCCAGGTATGGTGCCTCACGCCTGTAATCCCAGCACTTTGGGAGGCTGAGGTGAGAGGACTGCCTGAGCCCATAAGATCAAGACCTCAAAATTATGATAAATATCCCATGATTTGGCGAGACATCGGGCAACTTGACAAGACCTTGTCTCTACAGTAAGTCAAAAAATTAGCTGAGCATGGTGGTACGTGCCTGTGGTTCCAGCTACTTGGAAGGTTGAGGTGGAAGGATTGCCTGAGCCCAGCAGGTTGAGGCTGCAGTGGCTGTGAGCATGCCACTGCACTCCAGCATGGGCGACAGACTGAGACTCTCACTCAAAGCTAAAATAAAATAAAATAAAAGTAATTTAAGAAATAAAAACATCACTCTACTGAGAAAGAGCATTCTGTTTCACCAAAGCCTACAAGTATTTGTAATTTTGAAACTTTGTCTCATCTTAGAGCTATGAAACTCTTGTTATTGGAGGTGAAACAATTTACATTTTAAAAGTCACTAAATTCTTTTGATTTTTTAAAAAATTGTTTTATTTTTTGAGTTGGAGTCTCACTCTGTTGCCCAGGCTGGAGGACAGTGGCCCGCTCACGGCCACCGCAGCCTCGACTTGCTGGACTCAGATGTAGAGACGACGTGTCACCAAGTTGCCCAGGCTGGTCTCGAATCCCCAGGATCAGGCAATCCTCTCACCTCAGCCTCCCAAAGTGCTGGGATTATAGGTGTGAACCACTGCGCCTGGCCTTGATGTTGTATATATGTACCTATTCTTAAATCCATCAAGAAAGGCCAAATGAATGCGGCTTTACCAGCTTTATTAGTTAGAGATAGGGTTTTTGCAGCCATCTAGACAGCCTCTGGAGTTGTGAGAAAGGCCTGCTTTCAAATGGCTCCGGGAGAATACCAGAGAGGAAGTGGCTGAGACTGACCAGGAGCATAAAGACCCCGACTTTAGCACAGCACCAAGGTCTAAAGCCTCTGCCGGTGTCCTTGCAACTTTAGGGGAAAAAGAAAGTAAGCCAAGAAAAGCATGAGATGATTTATCATAATTTGAGGAAAAGCAAATGTGAGTCCTTAAGGGAAGGGAAGACTTCTTATTTTCCTGAAACTGAAATTTGTTTTTTTCATGGAGTTTGTAACAAAGGTTCACTCGCTGGGTTTTCAGGTTTCTGAGAAGAGTGGTCTGAAGTGCGCTCTGTGGCATTCGCAGACTTTTCTTACTGCCCTGCAGGGAGTTGTGGTGTGGCCTGACCAGGGAAATGCAGATTGCTGCTGCTCTGTGTGTTTCAAAAGCAGGTTTCCTTCCATTGTGTAAAATGGAAGCAACACGGGACTTTTTGCCTGGTTCTAAATGGAAGGGACTTTTTGAGACTGGTACACTGGTGTCCAATGTGGCCTGGTGGACTGTTCTTTCTTTCTTTCTTTTTTGTGAATCAAGGCCCCAAGCTGGAGTGCAGTGGCATGCTTACTCTTTCACTGCAACCTTGACCTCCTGGGCTCAGGCAATCAGTCCTCCTACTCCAGCCTTCCTAGTAGCTTGAACTATAGGTGTGTGCCACCACACCCAGATAATGTGTGTGTGTGTGTGTGTGTGTGTGTGTGTGTGTGTGTGTGTGTATAGACAAAGTCTTGCTATGTTGCCCAGGCTGTTCTCGGACTTCTGGGCTCAAGCAGTCCTCCTGCCTCGGCCTCCCAAAGTGCGGGGATTACCCCGTGTGAGCCACCATGCCCAGCCTTCGGACTGCTCTTTAGTAGTTGACAGGCACCCATCTGAAGGGAGCACATTCAGCAGCGTGTGTGCTGCTAGAAAGATGCGGCTGGCCATGAGAAAGCAGTCTGGCTCCTGGTCAGAACAGGCACAGCAGCCCTGGACCCATGTTGGCTGATGGGGTTTGCATGGACTGTCATTCAGTGGAAGCCCAGCAATAGAAGTAGTTCTTGGTTTGCAGAGTTCTTTTCTTCTTTATAAGCTTATTAAATATGGCCAATGTCTTTCAGTTAAATTGATTTTACTTTGAGGTCTCTTCCCAAATGATTTTTTTTTTTTGGTGGAGGAGGTCGAAGTCTCATTCTGTCACTCAGGCTAGCGTACAGTGGCACAATCACAGCCACCACAGCCTTGACCTGCTGGGCTCAGGCAGTCCTTCTGCCTCAGCCTTCCAAGTAGCTGGAACCACAGGCATATACCACCCACCACGCCCAGCTATTTTTTTTTTTTTCTTTTTTGAGTAGGAGTCTTACTGTGTCGACCAGGCTGGAGTGCAGTGGCACGCCCACGGCCACTGCAGTCTCTACCTGCTGGGCTCAGGTGATCCTTTCTACCGCAGGCTTCCAAATAGCTGGAACCACAGGCACATGCCACCATGCCCAGCTAATTTTTTTGATTTATTCTGGAGATGAGGTCTCCCCAAGTTGCCCAGGGTCGTCTTGAACTCCTGGGCTCAGGCCCCGCCTCCCAAAGTGCTGGGATTATAGAAGTCTATATAGTAAGCAAACATTTGATAAAAGTTACTTTAATGGTCATGACATAATGAGATGCAAACTCATTTTCCTACACCTTTGAAACACGTTAACACTTCTGGCTGTCCTGAGCTTTCTCTGCTGAGGTTTTGTCTTCCCAGTAAGCTGGCATGACATCAGCCACTTCCCCTTCTGAGTAGAGCTTGGTCACTGGGCCACAGGGACAGGTGGGAGGGAAAGCACTGGCTGTGTGCAGAGAGCCAGGGTAGATGTGAGAGGGATGGAATCAAGTGCATACAGGGTGCTATGACCGGAGACAGATGTGAGAAGCCAGCCCTGTCCGGTTCAGGCTGGGCTGTCCTTTCTGGGATTGGAGTGCCCCCACCCCACCTGTACCCAGCCCAGGGGCTTTGGACTGTAAGTCTGCATTTTCTTTCAAATTTGGATCCCCTTTTGCTGCTGGACGATGAAATTCCCTCACTCGACTACTCAGGAAGTATCTGTTCTGATTCTCTGGACCTGCAGACTCTGAACGCTGGGCTGCTGGGCTGGGTGTCCCTGTTGAATTAGAGCATTCCAGGGCCTTCTTTACTTCTTTTCTCCTTATCTTGCCAGTGACTGCTAGCATCTGTCATTTGGGATCCAACTTATAAATATATATATATATGTGTGTGTGTGTGTGTATATATATAT
>CAUYQG010150838.1:0-10287 GCA_963574415.1 Tarsius wallacei | reverse complement strand
CTGAGGTGAGTGGATTGCCTGAGCCGGCGGGTTCGAGACCCACCTGGGCAACTTGGCGAGGCCTCATCTCTACAATAAATCAAAAATGAGCCGGGCGTGGTAGCGCGCGCCTGTAGTTCCAGCTACTTGGAAGGCTGAGGCAGAAGGATCACCGGAGCCCAGCAGGTCGAGGCTGCGGTGGCCGGGAGTTGCCACTGCACTCCAGTCTGGACGACAGAGTGAGACTCCAACTCAAAAAAATAAATAAATAAATAAAATGAAATAAAATAAAATAAAATAAAAAAATTAAAAAACTCAACCATATGTTGCCTACACTAAATCCATCTATCTACTAAACAAAGATAGTCACAGACTCAAAGTAAATGGGTGGAAAAAGATATATCAGGCAAATGCAAAACAAAAACAAGCAAGAGTAGCCATCTTCACATCAGATAGCTCAGACTTTAAGCAAAAAAGTCAAAGAAGAGCATAATATAATGATAAATGGTACAATTCAACAAGATTGCTAGCAATACCGCAACAATTGATTACTTCAAAACTCCACTGACATCAATAGAAATATCATCAAAGCAGAAAATTAACAAAGAAACACTAGATTTAAACTGAACTATGGACTAAATGGACCTAACAAATATCTACAGAACTTTCCACTTAACAACTTCAGAATATATTCTTCTCATCCTCACATAAAACTTTCTCCAAAATAGACTATATGCTTGGCCATAAAGCAGGTCTCAATAATTTTTTAAAAAACAACAAAATTATGCCAAGCATCTTAGCAGACCACAGTGGAATAAAATTAAAATCAACACTAAGAGGAACTCCCCAACCTACACCACTACGTGGTTACTGAGCAATTCACTCTCGAATGACCCATGAGTTAAACAATAATATTAGGGCAGAGATTTTAAAAAATCATTGAAACAAATGAAAATAGTGACATAGCATATCAAAACTTCGGAACACAGCAAAATCAGTTCTGAGAGGAAAATTTATAGCATTAAATGCCTAAATCAAAATGATAGAATTGAAATCAACAATTTAACCTTAAATCTCAAAGAATTAGAAAAACAGGAGCAATCTACACCTGAAACTAACAGAAAAAAAGAAATAACAAAGATCAGATCACAACTAAATGAGATTGAAGTCAAAAAATGATACAAAGGATTTACGAATAAAAAACTTGGTTCTTTGAAAGAGTATACAAAATCGACAGATCCCTAGCTAGACTAACTAAGAAAAAAGAGAGAAGACACACATAAATTCAATTAGAAATAACAGAAGTGACTTAACAACCAAAACGAGAGAAATTTAAAAAAAGACCTTCAGAGACTCCTACGATCATCTCTATAGCACCAAACTGGAAAACCTAGAGGAAATGGATAAATTCCTGGAAACATGCAACCTTCCAAGACTGAATCAGGAAGAAAGTGATACACTGAATAGACCAATAATGAGTAATGAAATTGAAATAAAAAATATTCAAACGACAAAAAAAGCCCAGGATCAGATGGAGTCACAGCATAACATAAAAAGAGGAGCTGGTTACAACCCTACTGAAACTATTCCAAAAAATCAAGAGAGACTTGTCCTTTGATTTTCAAAATCAGGCAAGGACATCACACCAACAACAAAACCACAGATGTATTTTCCTGATGAATGTAGATGTGAAATTCTTAACAAAATATTAGCAAACAAAATTCAACAGCATATTCATATATTTGTCACAACCAAGTCGATTTTATTCCAGGGAAGCAAGGATGGTTCAGTTTTCACAAATCAATAAATGTGGTGCACTACATAAACAAGAACAAAAATAAACACTGTATGATTATTTCAGTAAATGCAAGGAAGGCATTTGGCAAAACGCATTATAACTTCAAGATTAAAGTCCTCAACAAACTGAGCATTGAAAGAACATATCTCAAAATAATAAAAGCCATATACAGCAAACCTACAGCCAACATCATACTCAATTTGGAAAAGTTGAAAACATTTTCCCTCAGAACAGGAAAAAGACAGAGATGTCCACTATCATCACTCTTATTCAACATTGTACTGGAAGTCCTAGCAAAAACAATCTAGCAAGATAAAGAAACAAAAGGCGGCCAAATCAGCAAGGAGGATGAAAAACGATCTCTGCAGAATTCATGACCGTATAGCTAGAAAACTCTAAAAACTCCTCTAAGAAGTTTCCAGAACTGGTAAATGACTACTAAAGTCTCAGGATACAAACCAAAGTAAAAAAAAAAAATCTGTATTATTTCTGTACATTAACAATCCTCAAGCTGAGAACCAAATCAAGAGCTAAATCCCATTCACACTAGCCACAAAAAATAAAATAAAATGCCTGAGAACACATTTAAACAAGGGTGGAAAATCTCCACAAGAAGAAGTACAAACTGATGAAAGAAATTATAGACAATACAAACAAATAGAAAATCTTCCCACGTTCATAGATTGAAATAATCAATATTGTTAAAATGACCACACTGTCCAAAGCAATCTACAGATTCAATATGATTCCAATCAAAATACAAACTTTGGTCTTCACAGAACTAGAAAAAAAAAACTTAAAATTTATGTGGAACCTTAAAAGAACCCAAATAACCAAAGCAATTCTAAGCAAGAACAATTGCAAAGGCATCACACTGCCTAACTTCAAATTATACTATAAGACTACAGTAACTAAAACAGTATGGTACTAGTACAAGAATAGATAGATAGAATAATGGAATAGAATAAATAACCCAGGAATAAAACTGCACAACTATAACCAACTGATCTTCAACAAAGCTGACAAAATTAAATAATGGGGAAAAGATACCCTATTCAATAAATAGTGCTGGGAAAATTCACTAGCCATATGCATAAATATAAAACTGGGTCCCTATCTCTCACCATATGCAAAAACAACTCAATGTGGATTAAAAACTTAAATGTAAGACCTGAAACTATAAAAATCCTAGTCAAAAATCTGAGAAACACCGTTCTGGACATTGGATGAGGCAAATAATTTATGATAAAAATGCCAAAAGCAGTAGAGCATAAACACAAATTAACAACCGGTATATAAATAAACTAAAAGCTTCTGCACAGAAAAAAATAATAATAATTAACAGAGTGAACAGAAAACCTATAGAATGGGAGAAAATAATTGCAAAGTATGCTTCAGACAAAGGGCTAATATCCAGAATCTACAACAAACTCAAACAACTCAACATGAAAAAAACAGACCCATCAAAAAAATTGACAAAGCACATGAATAGACACTTCACAAAAGAAGACACACAAGTGACCAACAAACGTATAAAAAAATGCTCAGCATCACGAATCATCAGTGAAATGCCAATTAAAGCCAAAATGGTATATTACCTCACACCGGTAAAAATGACTATGATTAGCCAGGTGTGGTAGCTCACTCCTATAATCCCAGCACTTTGGGAGGTGGAGAAAAGAGGATCGCCTGGGCTCAGGAGTAAGACTCTCATGGGCAACTTGATGAGACCTCGTATCTACAGCAAATAAATTTTAAAAATTAACCAGATGTGGTGGCGCATGCCTGTAGTCCCAGCTACTTGGGAGGCTAAGGCAGAAGCATCCCTTGAACCCAGAGGTCAAGGCTGCGTAGTCGTGAGTGTGCCGCTGCACTCCAGGCTGGGCAACAGAGTGAGACTGATTCAAAAAAGAAAGAAATGACTAAGATTAAAAAGTCATAAAAAACAGATGTTGGTGTGGTTGCAGAGAAAAGGGAATGCTCATTCACTTTTGGTGGGATTGTAAATTAATTCAACCTCCATGGAAAACAGTATGGAGATTTCTCAAAAAACTAAAAATTGGATTATCATTTCACTCAGAAATTCTACTACTAGGGGTCTGTTTGATATAAAAAGATAAAGAAATCAATATATAAAAGTGATAACTGTCCTCAAATGTTCATTGCAGCACTATTCATAATAGCACAATCATGGAACCAACCTATATTCCCACAAATAATTGACTGGATAAAGAAAATGTGGTATATACACACCATGGAATACTACTCAGCCATAAAAACAAATAAAATCTCCTTTGCAGCAAAATGGTTGGAGCTGGAGATATTCATGCTAACTTAAATGACTCAGACCCAGAAAAACAAATACTGCATATTCTTACTAATATGTGGGAACTAAATCGCCACAAAGATGGAAACAGTTGACACTGGGAACACCAATAAAGGGGCAGAGAGGAAGAGGAGAAGATTTCAGAAATTACCTATTAGGTACAATATTCACCATCTGTGGACTGAGCTATGTGAGTTTCAATTCCCACCACTACACAATATGTCCACATAACAAACATGCATGTGTACCACATGAATTTAAAATAAAAATGGAAAACAAATCAGTGATTGCCAGATATTTGCAACAGAAAGGGAAGAGTGGGAGGTGGAGCATAGGTGATTTTTAGGGCGATGATACTATTTTATATGACACTGTAATTGTGTATATGTGCCATCACTTATCAAAACATATAAAATGTACAATGCAAAGAGTGAACCACAATGTAAACTATGGGCTTTAGTGAACAATAATTTATCAATATTGATGATCAATTATAACAAATGTATCATTATAATGCAAACAGGGGAAACTGGGAAGGGGGAGAAGGGGATATATGGGAATTCTCTGGGGAAAAAATGTATAGATATGAGGTTTTTTTAAATTTGTGAACAATATCTTAGTCACAGAGTTTACCAATGAACAGACACAAAGATTCTGGAATCTACCAATATAGTTTCAAATTGAGTTTTGGTGTAATGCAATCTTACTGCAAAAAATCTTTTAAAAAAAAAATTTGGTATATCTCACCAATGAAGCCATGTGGTCCTGGGTTTTTCTTTTTTAGGAGGTTTTGATTACTCTTTCAATCTCCTTACTTGTTATTAGTCTGTTCATACTGTCTGCTTCTTCAATATTTAGTTTTCGTACAGGTTGTTTCTAGGAATCTATCCATTCTTCTAAGTTAATTCTGTTTTTTTAGTATATAACTATTTACAACAACCTCTTATAATCCCTTTTACTCCTTTCACATCAATTGTCATTTCTCTTATTTCTAACTGTATGCATTTTAGTCTTCTATCTTTTTATGTTGTTAATATAACTAAGAGATTATCAACTTTGTTTTTCCTTTCTTAAAAATCAATTCTTGCCAGGCTCGGTGGCTCAGCCTGTAATCCCCTGCCTGGGAGGCTGAGGTGAGTGGATTGCCTGAGCCCGTGGGTTCGAGACCCACCTGGGCAGGCGAAACCTCATCTCTACAATAAATCAAAAAAATTAGCCGGGCGTGGTAGCGCGCACCTGTAATTCCGGCTACTCGGAAGGCTGAGGCGGAAGGATCGCTGAAGCCCAGCAGGTCGAGGCTGCGGTGGCCGGGAGCGGCCACTGCACTCCAGTCTGGGCGATCGAGTGGGACTCCAACTCAAAAAAAAAAAAAAAAATCAATTCTTGTCACTTCTTTACCTTTTTGCTAAGATTAAGAGTAAAAACCAATTTAGCTTTATATTTTTTTCTATTGTTTTTCTATGTTATAGTTTGCTTCTTTCTGCTCTAATGTTTGTTATTTATTTCCTTCTGCTAGCTTTGGGCTCGGTTTGCTCTTCTTATTTTAGTCTTTGAGGTGTAAAGTTGGGTTATTTATTTATTTATTTATATGTCTATTTATTTGTGTGAGCGATGTATTAACTTTGCAATTTTGAAATAACTTCAGGCTTACAGAAAAGTCACAAAAATAATTCCTGTATAAACTTAAGATTCTTTTAATATTAACATTTTACCACATTTAGTTTAGTCTGATTTTTTTCTGAAATATTTGGCTACCTGTTGCAGACTGATGCCTCTTTGTCCTTGAATACATCTGTGTATGTTTTTCCAAAAACATGACTGTAGTACCTAAATCAGGAAATTAGCATTGATCCAGTGCTATATAACTTACTAAAATTTTGCCAATTGCCCTAATATTGTGCTTTTTTCTTTGTTAATTTAGGTTTATATTAATATAAACTTCACTCTTAGTACTACTTTTGCTGCATCTCATACATTTTGTTATGCTATGTTTTTATTTTGGTTTGTTGCAAAGTATTTTCTATTTCTAAAAACTTTCTTCTTTGATCCAATGGTTAATCAACAATATGTTGTTCAATTTTCATGTGTTTGTGAATTTTCCACTTTTCTTTCTGCTATTAATTTCTCAATTTGTTTCGTTATGGTTGTAAAAAATATCTCGCAGGATTTCAACCTTCTTAAATTAAAGATATTTTTCATGGTTTAAGATGTGATGTATCCAGATAATGTTCCATGTGTGCTCAAGAACAATGTGCATTCTGATGTTATTGAGTATTTTGTATATGTCTGTTAGAACCACATCTTCAAGAATAATGCTTAATAGCAGTACATAGGCTTGTATGATTCTAACTAACTAACTAACTAATTTTTTTCTCTCCGGGATCATTCTGAGTCATTCTACTATCTCTAACTGCATTCCAGTCATGCTGGTCTTTTCTTTGTTTCTCAAACTGGCCAAATTTATTTCTGGGGCACTTTATTTTCTATTTCTGCAGTTTAGGGAGCTTTATCTATACTTTTCACCTAGATGATTCCTTGCCATCATTTAGAATTCAATTGAAAAACTATTTAGAGAAGGATACCTTTCTTATTGTTTCATAATATCGTTGTACCCTAAATTTTACCTCTGCAGCCCTAGTACAACTGTGATGACTTATTTATTTCTGTAGTTTTACATATTTACTCTCTACCACTGTCTTTGCTAATGCTTTTATGAAACATCTATGTAATCTAGTTTGAATCCCCAGTTGCTAGCAGAGTGCATTTTATTAAATGTTAAATAATTATGCTCACTAATTGAATGAATAAATGGATTTAAAAATGAAGGATCAAATGTAATAGTATATTTGCAAGGGTGTTTTTAATGCAAAATAAAATGTAGAAATAATATATATATATATATATGCTTATGAGTTAGAATTACCAAATCAAATGTGTTTTTCATAATATTTTTAATTCTTTTTTGTCTAAATGTCTTTGCATCTTTCCAAAAATAAGGGGAAGATATCAGAAAATGCATTTACATTTTTCTCATGATTTAAGATGTGAAAATTTTTTTGGAATAAGAAATGACAGCCCTCGTTGTCATAAAATTATCCTAAATATAAGAAAAGGATCATGGAGTTATACATTTTTTTTTTCAAACAAAGCCCTTATTCAAAAAATTTTATGAGTATCTGTTATGTTTTAGGTACTAGATGAGAATCTTCTACAAGAAGAAACAACATATGACAAAGTACAGAAACAATAGTGAGAGCTTGGCAGGATGAGAATCTTAGAGAATTTCCCTATGTAGGGGAATAGAATATTAGCTCATCAAAAGCACGTCAATGAACCACTAGACTTTTAAAAATATGAAGAGCCAGAAAGGAGAATGAAAGTATTTCAGAGTTCTGTGGATTGAGTTAACACATGTGATTAAAAAATAGGCCTAAATAATCAAGCTACATGTACTTTGAATATTGGGTGTCATTCATACAAGACAGGAATGCTTATCCTGGGTCTGATGGAGCCTTGACCCATTAATGAGACATCATTGCGATGGATATACTGGTAAACTGGTAGCTCCACTAGTCTATCTCCGTTCATTCACTCATTGATTCATTTAACAATTTTTTTGTGAGTGCTCTATTGAATTCCTTACTCTGATATATACTCTGGAGATAAGCAGTAAATAAAAATTTCCAGGTCCATGCACTTTGAGCAGTTTTGGTGGAAAATGGAAGAACACAACAGAGGGAGGAAACCACTATGGAGTACATTCCACAGACTAGGACAGAATTCCACAGGTGGCAGAATGGTGGACTGCAGAGGATAGAATACTTCTGACTTTTTTCTGAAGGTCTTCATGTTTTCACAGAACTTAAAGGATCTTCCAGAAAGAGGAAGATGGAAAACTTAGTAAAATTCTTGCAATTTTGTTTCAAAGAGAGGCAATTTTCTCTTGGAATGGTATCGACAGAAGCAGCAGTTTCAAGAATGAGTTTCTGCAGCAGTGTCTGTCAAGGATGATTCTCTCATTGTTTTTAGGCATCCAAGACTATCCAGGAAGAAGAAACACATCTGGGCCTACTCTGCAGAGGACTTTGTGACACTAAGGATATATCTCAAAATATGAAGGGAAGACCCTGAGAGTTGGGCTAAACTACTGAAGTGGGAATGAGTCAGGGGATTTGATTTGCATTTATTGATGATATTGGCAGAAACTTTAAGTGACAGTCATAGAAGAAAAACATATTCATTTGTACTCTCCAGATCTTAAAATCAATGTTCACATTTATAAATATTTCTTCCAGTAGTTCTCAACATAAAAATAAGTAATTTCACATTCTGCCTTTTTAGCTTACCATTATACAAGAGTAGTTCATGGTTTTTCCAATTCACAATTACCATAGTGAATGCCTATGCTATTTTTGCTTTTTAAAACAAATGGTAACTTATTTAAGATGCTTTCTACTCAGGCAGCTCAGCCATTTCTATTTTTCATGACTATAATTAGTTATGGAAAGTAAAATTTAATGTGCATATTATATTACTGCTTTTGCAATTATTTTTAGTATTCTTTCCAGAATTTGGTTCATTAGGTCAAGATATTTTTGATTTTGTAAGCTAAATCATTTTCCAATAAGGTAAGCTATTTTTAATACAACATCCTGACCAATTAAATGTTAATTGTTTGAAGTTTGCCAGTTGAATAGATGTTAAATGAGACATGATTATGTTTAAAATTTTCTTTTATAAATTAATTAGTGGTTTATGAAATATTGTTCATTTTCCAAACTAGAGCTTCATATTAAACACCTGGAAATTGATGGATCTCAGAGAAATTCTAGTTTCTTATTTTCCTAGAAGTAGTGATCTGATAAAATTAAACTATTTTCTCCTGGTGAACTCCCTTGCACATTTCATTTCAACTCTCACTGTTGTACCTCTGAAGTTACTTTCCAACATCAAATAAGTGAAATATTTCCACTGAGGAAGATCCTCTTGTATATTTGTCTCTGGATTATTTTTATCATTTCTACAAATATCACATGCTCTTATGCTCACACAGCAGATAGTCATAGTAGAAAGAACATTTGACTGAGAAATAAATTCAGCTATTTTTATTGCAGGCTCTGCTTCTACAATGCTGTGTCATATTTTGTAAATAGACTCTCTTTGGGTCTACCTGGGCTCTTGAATACGTATTTAGAAAATTAGGTGGTGAGTCTATATGATGTCAATTTTTTTTCTTCTTCGAAATTTCTATTTGCTAAAATTGTATTGATTCTGATACACTTTTTTTCCCCCAGTGGTTAATACTTTTGGAATGAGAGTAATTCTGTAGGTATTGAAAGCCACACAGAGGAATGAGAAATTGATATTGTCAGCACACAAACAAGTTTAGTGTTATATACAGGTATCTCATTGTGTGATTATCTACCTGACTGAGGCAAGATGAAGCATTTGAGTGGTGGTGACCAATGGAGAAAATTTTAATTTAAACTTAATTTTTAAATGGTCACTTAAAATATATATTACCAGATTATATCAGGATGCAAGATTGAAATGGCAATTTTCTTGGGAACAGATCATTTCCAGTCACATGCCAGGTTATGTAATAGAGGAAAATAGAGAAGGTCAAAACTCTCAGTATAGGTCACAGACTACAAAGATAAGGGAAGTTGGTTGGAAGTGTATACATACCATCAAGATCTTACTTTTATACTAGTTTAAAAGCTTCCAACTGATCTTGGACAAATGTTGTTCAGTTTTAAGTGGCATATAATCCAATTGAGAAAGAAAAAATAAGAGCATCAGTATAATTATAAATGAAAAACAGATAAAAATCTTGAATTATCTTATTTTTTAAAATGATACTATCAGTTTAAGAGTTTTTGTCAATATAAAAAACAAAAATGCAGCCGGGCTCGGTGGCTCAGCCTGTAATCCCACGCCTTTGGGAGGCTGAGGTGAGTGGGTTGCCTGAGCCCGCGGGTTCGAGACCTGCCTGGGCAAGCGAGACCTCATCTCTACAATAAATCAAAAAATTTGCCGGGCATGGTAGCGCGCGCCTGTAGTTCCAGCTACTTGGAAGGCTGAGGCGGAAGGATCGCCTGAGCCCAGCAGGTCGAGGCTGCGGTGGCCGGGAGCGGCCACTGCACTCCAGTCTGGGTGACAGAGTGAGACTCCAACTCAAAAA
>CAUYQG010150833.1:0-10004 GCA_963574415.1 Tarsius wallacei | reverse complement strand
GTAACAACACAAATACGTGCAGTGGAATAAGGTTGATGATAAACACATAACCACCCCAAGCAGAGACCTATGAGAAAAGAAATGCTAAGTAAAATAATTTATATTTTTACTTTTATATTTATTGATTTTTTTTTTTTTTTTTTTGAGTTGGAGTCTCACTCTGTCACTCTGACTGGAGTGCAGTGGCCGCTCCCGGCCACCGCAGCCTCGACCTGCTGAGCTCCGGCAATCCTTCCCTCTCAGCCTTCCAAGTAGCTGGAACTACAGGTGTGCACTACCACACCCGGCTAATTTATTTATTTATTTATTTATTGTAGAGATGAGGTCTCGCCAAGTTGCCCAGGCAGGTCTCGAACCCACGGGCTCAGGCAATCCACTCACCTCAGCCTCCCAAGGCACGGGATTACAGGCTGAACCACCAAGCCCGGCTTATATTTTTACTTTTTAAAAATAGGTATGTTTTGTCATGACAGTCCCAACATAATGAACAAATATAAAACGAGAACTTTAAGCAATTTTGAGAGATGCTTAAATATGAACTAACCTATAAAAAATCTAGTTTTTCTCATTTTTACTGATAATTAAAGAACCCAATCTCACAAATCAAATATGCTTTTCTAAATTCACAGGAGAAATGTTTAAATTGAACTAGATTTAATAGGAAATGTGAGAGCATTTTAATTGTGAATTGGTAGTAAACAGGCTGCCATGGAGACAAGGAGTTTGAGAATATAGATCATGACTTTTTAAAAGAAAAAATTGCTTTACTTCACCCATTTTTGATGACAAATTCATGACAAAGTTCACAGAGTGTAAGAACAATACAAATTAGGACTCAACTAGAAGAAATATTCAGATGATCTGAATATGATTTGAGATTCTCAAAATTAAAAGTGCTAGTTGGGCATAAATTTTTTTCCTATAAATGGATTGCAAAGCAAGATGCCATTTTAATGTTTAGCCAATACCATATATGCTCTTTAATCAGAATAACTGAGGATGTTCTGATCTAAATTACAGTCTAACAGCCTAAAGAGAATGTTCATTCTCAATCAACAGAATTTATTTTTTGAAACATTCAATAATAGACAATAAGCACTTGTCAAGATCAAAGTTCTTGGATGTCCTTTAATAATTAAAAGCTTGAAAGACTCATTTGTATCAACAGTCACTTTAGCAGACTACATGTTAGCATATCTATTCTAATAAGGCTGCCCTTACTTAAAATACTTCTTCAGAACCCCTTGTAAGGGACTGCCATCAATTTTCAAAACGTACAAGAACATCAGTTTACTGCCTCAGTCATATGCTATTTTTCACCAAAAACAATGTTATTCTAATGGAACACCAGTCCTAACTCAAACACTTCTACTTCCAAAACTTAAGTCTAAATCTGAAACACAGAAAGTGCTTCAGGTTCTAACCACTTTAAAAGCTGTGGTGTGGAAAAGAAAGAACAACAAAAGATAATACTGAACCCCAATCTTAGGAAATCTGTTTAAAAAGGCTCTGTTGGTAATTTACAAGCTAACCTAGAGGATATGACCATTATTTAGGTAATGGCTCTAGGGAACTACTAGAATTTTGAAAATTAAGCATAATATCAATATGCTACCTTACCTACTTTGTTCACTTAAGAGCAAAGAAAAACTGAAAGTAATTTGAAAGTGTATCTGAAGTTTTGAAAGGTACTTGCTGATCTTGTGCACGACCTTTCACGACAGGGCTTTATTTATTCTCTGGCTCACACAAATTCATTTTAAGATTTCCTTCATTTACTTTAATGAATGAAAAGAGAGCAGAATGGGCCAGAAGAACATTTTTTTTTTTTAACAACCTTTCTTCATTTCTTCCATGTTTTCAGTAATTAGATTATCTTTTTCAGCAAGACTCCCAAGTGCTCGTATTTCTCTGCTTTATGCTCACTTCACTAAATTGTGTAGATAATAACTGTTAAAAAATTGGATTATTTTACCATCAAGCAGTTACTCTGTCAATTCCAATAAGGAGTAACTAAATTTTAATACAATATTTAAAATAATTTGAGTGTTAAACAAAAGCTTATTTCATCTAAACATAGTTCCATGCTCAATTTGACAGGCAAAATTTCCTGTTCCCTTTTAGTTTGCAGTCTAACTTGGAAAGCATTTTACTTGTCAGGGCAACTGAAAAGCTAAAGCTAGGAAGAATAGAAAGGTAATATTTAAATTTGAATCATTAAAAAGTTAAAATATTTTGAAAGTGGTACATTTGAAAAGCAAATGTTTTGTTTGACTTGTTGCAAATACTGTATTTGAGAGGTTAAATACTAGCCCTCCCTACCAAGGCATATGTCTGTCTATAGGACCTGGGACAGTAATGAAAGAGAATACATTAAACAACATAAAAATCCTAAAGAATTCAAAAAAGGAAGAGAATGAGAAGAAGAGGAGTTATTCTAACTGACAATCTCAAAGATCTGTTAGATCTCATATAGTCTCAAATACAAAGTCTTACCATATAGAAATACGATAAGCAGCAGCACATTGTCCAAAAAACTGACCCCGTTTTTACAGATTTTACCTAGAAAAATAAAAAGCAACTGATATTATAAAAATACTTATAAATGCTCCGGCTGAATTAAAAAAAAAGTTAAATGTTTAGTAAACATGTGCAACAAAAAAGCCAAGGTTATTTTTAAAAATACAGTGGTTATTCAGATATGCAGATCTACTTAATACATACGTTTATAACACTGACCAATAGTCAGACATTTTAAGAATAGCTCGCAGTCTTTGTTATATACTTTTCAGTAAAAAGGATAGTCTTAAAAGAAACAAATTACATTTTTCCATTTTCTGAAAAGCTGCTTACCCTGATTCCCGGACTCCCACTGTACCATGCTACCGCACACCTTGCCACAAGTCACCAGCTCCCCACCTCTATCTGCCTATATTCTGGAGGGTGGTCCATTCCTTGTTTACCAGCTCCAAACCAGTTCAGTGGGCTGAGCCACATGCAATCCAATGAGGTCTGAAAGCCTTCCAAGTTTGCCCTTCCTTGGGTACTCTCTCTCAGCCCTAGGATATCTATATAGAGTCTCTTTCTATTTTAGTTATTCTTTTATCACAGATAATTCTCCCCTACATAAGACTCCTCACCTAACCTACTGGAATTTTTTCTCCTAACTGGATCCAGACTGCTACAATCCATTACAAAAAAAAAAAAAAATCAAGATACAACTACTAAATACAGTTCATATCCTGAAGTTTCCTCAGAGACTAAATCCAACTGCATGAGGTGAAACGGAATGAGAAAAGTAAATCCAAACATATTCCTCAAAAAACTTTGCTAGGCTATGTCAGACACACAAATTATAACTCAGTCCTGTACTAACTGGAGAGATAAGACACAAAGGTAAGGACTTCAGTTACAGCACAATGTAACAGAGTCTGTAGGGTGAGTACAGGCACTCAGTACTAAAAGGTCCTTATAGATCCTAAACACTAAAGGCAGGAAAGCAGTTTCAACTGGGTTAAAATTACAAAAAGTTTTACTGAGATGGCTGCACTTGAAGAGAATCTTGAGGGCAATGAGGCAGGAAAGATGCAAGGTATCCAATCCAATCAACCATCCATTGCAGACACAGTAGCAGGCATACAGATTGAAGGAAGGGTATGGAAATTGAAAATTCTAAGCCCACAAGACTAGGAAAATAAGTTATAATTGAATTAAGAAGGTTGGGGGGAAAAAAACCTAATAAGTGTATGCCAGTGTTTTCCTGGCAAAAGAAACAAACAAGATTTAACAGCTTTAACCCTTTGCACATGGAGATAGTCCACAGATCATCTACCAGCAACTCCACCACACTTTTCTTTTTTTACAAAATATGAAAAACAAATCATTTCATATTAAATAGTATAGCATTGGAACCAATTTTTTTATTGTACTAATATTTGGCTTATAATGGAATTTTGAACATTGAGGAATGTACTTACGACCAAAAAAAATCAAAATTTTATCTTTTATTTTTCTAACGTGTGATAACACATGGAACAGTCACCAACATGCATTGCAAGTTGATTGATATACATGTTGTATAATAGTAATTTGTTTGATGTCTCCCTCCTGGTGTTTTCCTATTTGAGCAATGTAGTGTAGTCTCGTTTACTTCCTCCCACATTAATATGCAATTTATTGTCCAGTCTGTTGTTCGAAGACAATGTGGAAAAACACTCGTGATTCCTGAGAAAACCACTTCTCAACTGATCGATCAGAAGCTTGACAAATTTCAGAAGCCTAACAAATTTCAAATAAGACATGGGTTTCTCTTTGTACTTTTTTATTTTTGATATTTGGTACAGCATATAGGAGTCACTGATGTACATTTCTAGTCCCCAGAAGAATTGTAACGATCCTTTTGTTCTTCCACTCAAGAAGCCTAAGATTATTTTTCCTATATACTGTTTTGTTGTTGTTGATGGTGTTGTTGTTAAAGATTTTGGTTTTTTGATTTGTGCTAGTATTGCCTTTTGGTTGACTTTGATTGTACCAGTAAGATTATATTTCATCTTTAGAAGCTTTTCTGCTAGGACAATACTGCTGTCAGTAAACACGTGGTACCCTGCTGCACTGGGAACTTTTTCCAACAACTTGTTATATAAATGTAATGGAATTCTGGTGCTTACTGGAAGATAAGGTTGAATGATGCTTTTGGATGTTACGTTGCCATAGTAGTACTGAAAAAAAGATATCCTGTTTTTAAATCAGCTAGTGCATAAATAGGTATACTCTATTTGGTAGGAGTATTTGGATTATAATGTTATAAATGATATTTGCCCTTTAAATTGAACAATGGATTCATCAACACAAATTGCTTGATCTGGTATGAAACATTATGAAAAATTTGAATTGATGCATTCCAAATAATTATTGGTCTTCTGAATACGAATTCTAATCATCCCATCACTGGACACAGGTGTCTTTCAAGCATTCAGAAGATTTGCATAAACTTTCTGTACCGAATGTTTCCAAAAAGAAGAGCAACTTACGAGTAAAAGCAGTTGACCAGCACTCATAAATTTGGTACCTGAATTACTCCCATATTTAGGATAACTGCAATAAAAGCTAAAAATTTGTCAGTCAGTGTCATGTCACTTAATGCCAAATCAATGTGTGATAGTTGCTTTTTCGTCACTTTTTCAATTGCATAATGATTTTTTTCTTTTATTACACTAGTCACTAATTCATCTGTAAAATACAGAGTAAAATAGTCAATCAGTTCTTTTATATTACTTGCTATTTGTGGTCCTGTTCTTTGAGGATGCATAACAAAATGTATTCCACTGGAAGATCATCTTTTTCTGAAACATCTTCCCATTCTTGACTTGCTGACATGCTGTCTTTTACTTTTTCAAAACTACTAACACTTCCATTGCTATCACTTTCTATTACATTTGCCTATTTCTTCTTGGTAGGATGATATCACCACTGCTACTACCATTTTCTTCCACATCAATATTTATTTTTCTAACTTATCTGCATAAAAGTCTAAATCTAACTCCTCTTCGCTGCTGCTTATTTATAACTCTCACTTTCATCTTTTTGTTTTATAGTTGTTCTGGAAACAATAAATGAATAAAAACTTTACATTTGTAAATTACAAAATCACAAAATGAAATTTAACAGAAGAATACTATTTTTCTGACTTAGCGCAGAGAAATATATTCGATCTTTGCTGCTCAATACTTCAGTCTTCAACTTTGAAAGTCTCTTTCCTTTAAAGCTATAGTAACTTGCTTATCTACCTTTTCAAGTTATGACATATGTTACAAAGGGTATACCCACAGCTGCCTTTCTTATACAGATGCTCTTTATTGCTACCTTCTGTTACAAAGAGGTATTGGCACCACTGTGAAAGCACTTCATATATCCTCTTTCTACTTAATGCCAGTTGATTTTTTTAACATATATCTCAATATATTATTTGCTTTTCCATATATTTGAATGGAAAACTTCAAGGAAACATACATTTCTGAAAATTTGCGCTTGCATAAGTTCGTCCTGTATAATCACCAGCAGTCTCTTTATTTACCCTGGTAGGGGACATCAGAGTGCAAAGGGTTAAACAACCACAACAGAATGCCTGAAATCAACAAAATGCAGACAAATAAATTGAGAAATGTATTCTACTTGCCTGAGGCTGCTCCCAAAACACAGCCCTCTCACCACTAAACTTGGTTGACAAGAAGAGTAGTTTAATCAGTCTGCGACTGACAAGAAAACCTAGCTAGCTTTGTTACTCAAAGAGGACTTTATGTAGGTTATGAAAAACAACAGCTTTGCTGGCTAAGAGTAATAAAGGAACAGATGGGGGAAACCTGCAGTTCTGCTAGTTCAAAGCCTAGCTGGCAAGACTAGTTGGAACAAATTAGTCAGAAATCGATGAAGTGATCCTGAAAATGATATGGCCATAAAAGGTCTGAGATAAGATCTCTACTCATCTCTGCTGACTGACAAACTATACATATACATAGGGAATACTTGAGAGAGCCAAGGGAGATTTGACTACTACCTGCAACTTTGAATGCACTTATCATTTCTCACAAACTGATTGATCAACAGAGGTGGAAGCCTTGAGTTCAAGGTGTTTTAGTACAAACTCTGCCCAAATCTTTGGCTGTCATGTAATCTACGCAGACTCAGGGAGGATTCCTAGGAAGGCAAATTAAAATATAAAAAGTAAAAACTAAAAATAACTGAGCAGATGGATACACGCTATTAGGAGAGAAAAATTCTGCAGTTTGAATCCAGGCAAGTCACTAAAACAAACCAATAAATCTTAGAAAGGTGAAACAGAATCCAGAGTTACTATGATATCTAAAATGCCCAGCTTCAACCAAAAATTACGAGACATGGCAAGAAACAGGAAAGTATGGCCCATATTTGAATAGGTGTAGGTAGGGGGAGGAAGCGAAGCAGTCATAGAAAGTATGTGGGCCCCAGATGTTGGGTTCATAAGATAAAGACTTCAAAACAGCTATTATAAATATGTCCAAAGAATTAAAGAATATTATGCTTATAAAATTAAAGGAAAATATGATGATCCGATAGGAAATTTCAGTTAGGAAACAGAGTATCATATAGTTTCATATATATGAGAAATAAATCAACTAGAAATGTTAGAGTTGAAAAGTCCAATAAATGAAATGAAAAATTCACTAACTAGGCTTAAGAGCAAATTTGACATGGTAGAAGAATCATAATGAATATGGGTCAACAGAATTTATCTAACCCGAAGAACACAGAGAAAAACAGAAATCCGAAAAGGAGAGGCTACAAAGAAAGAGAAAAAATATATATTTAAAGAAACTTCCCAAATTTTTAGGTAAACATTAGTCTATAGCTCCATAAAACCCAACAAATTATTCAGTGTAATAATAAACACAGAGAACTACATATAGAAAAATTGTAGTCAAAGTACTGAGAAAGAAAAAAAAATTTTCAGAAGGCAATGGAATGACATGCTCAAAAAGCTGAAAGGAAAAAAATATCAACCCAAACTACACCCTGATAAGACCAGCCTTCAAAAATAAAAGTAGGGAAACTGCTGGGGAGGGATCCCACACCTCATCAACAAGGGTACCTGTGTAATGACCATTTGAATGCCTGACCCTGAATTGTACCCCAAATTTTTAAGATAAAGAATAAATAAATAATGAATAAAATTTTATTAAGTGGAAAAAAAATGGCTGACTAAAGGGAGGGAAAAATCAAGGCATGTGAGGATTCTGGCAAGATGGTGGAATAAGAAGCACCAGAAATCTGCTCCCCGCCTAGACAACTGCACTGGCAGAATCTATCTGATGCAACAGACTTTGTTCTCCAAGTTTGGGGTTTTGTGCTCTGATTACTGATGGCTGCTTTTGATCACAGAAAGGCAAAAAGGCAACTATCTTTGCACCTATCCCCACTGTTGCAAGCCCATCCTTCTCAGGCTGAAGTGACTGACAGGGTATTTAAAGAGCTGGGACTTTTTTCCTCTTCATTTTTGTTCATCCCTACCCACCCCAACTTTGAAGATCAGAAAATGAAGACTACAGCATTCAAAAGCAATCACATAGACAGAGAAAAATATGAGAGGAAATCAGAAAGTCACTATGAGTACCCAGGGCAAGTTACAGGCTTTTACAAATGGCCAATAAGCACATGAAAAACATCACAACTCATTAGGGAAATACAAAAGAGGAGGTACCTACCACCTCACACCCATTAGGATGACTACTATCAAAACAACTAGAAAATAACAAGTTTTGGCAAGGACATGGAGAAATTAAAAGCCTTGTTGCAGTGTTGACTGGAATATAAAATGGTACAGTTGTTGTGAAAAACAGTATGGCAGTTCCTCAAATATTTAAAAATAGGAAATTAACATGATCCAGCAATTCTACTTCAAGGTACATACTCAAAAGAATTGCAAGCGAGGACTTGAAGAGATATTTGTATTACTATTTTCAAAGCAGCTAAAACATGATTGTTTAACTGCAAATGAATTAATAAGCAAAATGTGATCCACACATATAATGGAATATCATTCTAAAAAAAGAAGGGAAATCCTGACATGCTACAACATGAATAAACCTTAAGGACATTACGCTAAGTGAAATAAGCCAGTCACAAAAAAGACAAATACTGTATGGTTCCACCTATATGAGGTATTCAGTGCAGTCAAAATCACAGGAACAGAAATTAAAGTAGTGGATGCCTGGGGCTGAGAGGAAGGTGGAAGAAAACTCTATACCTATTGTTTAATAGGTATAATTTAATATTGTTTAATAGGTATACAGTTTCAGTTTTGCAAGATAAAAACAGTTCTGGAGATGGATGATGGTGATGGTTGCACAACACCATCAATGTCCTTAATGTCTTTTAACTGCATACTTAAAAATAATTAAAATGAATTTTGTTATGTATATATTACCATAGTTTTTTAAAAATTGGGGGGGAAATGAAGGTAATATTGAGTTATTTCATTACTAGCAGATTTGCCCCAGAAGAAATTCTAAAGGAAGTCTTTAGGCTGAAAGGAAATGATACCATATAGAAACATAGACCCATGGGAAAGAATGAATAGCACTGAAAATAGTAAATATAGAATACACAGAAGACTCTCTTGATTGTTGTCTTTTAAAAAATTTCTTAAAGCAAAGAAATACTTCCAGAGACACAGAACTACCTCACTACAATAAAAGGGTCAATATACCAGGAAAATATTTAAAATTTTCATGTTTAGGAAATCTAATACAACTCCTTAAAATATTTAAAGCAGGAACAAATGGAACTGAAAGGAGAAACATACCACTGACTTATGGTTGGAGATTTCAGTAACTGCTACTCAGTAACTGACATTATAAAAATATAATCTTTGTTAGGCAGATAACATACATACATATAATATATGACAAAAACAGCACATAGGAGAGGACAAAAAAAAAAGGCTGTGTTGTAGCACAACTCTTATATTTACCACAATTACATTAATATAAGCCCAAAGCAGACTGCAATATGTTAGAGAAACATAATGTATTCTCTACATCAACACTATAAATAAAGAGCAATAATAACTTAATAATCAGAGAAATTAAAATGGTACACTTAAAAATACGTTTTAACACAAAAGAAGATTATGAATGGCAGATGCAAATCAAATCACATCTTAAAAACTGCATTAAGCCGGGCTCGCTGGCTCAGTCTGTAATCCCGTGCCTTGGGAGGCTGAGGTGAGTGGATTGTCTGAGCCCGCTGGTTCAAGACCCACCTGGGCAACTCGGTGAGACCTCATCTCTACAATAAATAAAAAAAAAAAAATTAGCCGGGCGTGGTAGCGCGTGCCTGTAGTTCCAGCAACTTGGAAGGCTGAGGTGGAAGGATCGCCGGAGCCCAGCAGGTCGAGGCTGCGGTGGCCGGGAGTGGCCACTGCACTCCAGTCTGGGCGACAGAGTGAGACTCCAACTCAAAAAAACAAA
>CAUYQG010150831.1:0-29779 GCA_963574415.1 Tarsius wallacei | reverse complement strand
TGCAGTGGCCGCTCCCGGCCACCGCAACCTCGACCTGCTGGGCTCCGGCGATCCTTCCGCCTCAGCCTTCCGAGTAGCCGGAACTACAGGCGTGCGCTACCACGCCCGGCTAATTTTTTTGATTTATTGTAGAGATGAGGTCTTGCTTGCCCAGGCGGATCTCGAACCCGCGGGCTCAGGCAATCCACTCACCTCAGCCTCCCAAAGGCGCGGGATCACAGGCTGAGCCACCAAGCCCGGCTAAGAGTATTTTTTAGAAAGACTTTATCAGAGCAGCTTTAGGATCACAGCAAAATTGAGAAGAAGGTGCAACGAGTTCCCATATAACCCTGCTCCCCTGCCCCCTGGTCCCCCCACCCATACCCCACATGCATAACTCTCCCATTATCAACAGCCTTCACAGAGATATTTTGTTACAATTGATAAACCAACATTGAGGCATCATTGCCCAGGGTCTACAGTTTACATTAGGGTTTAGTTTACACTTAGTGTGGTACATTCTGTAGATTTGGACAAATACATAGTGGCATTTATCTGCCATTGTAGTGTCTGACAGAGTATTGTCATTGCCCTAAAAATCCCCGTGCTCCATCTATCCCCTGACTCTAGCCCTAGATCTTTTTACCATCTCCATAGTTTTGCCTTTTCCAGAATGTTATTTAGTTGGAATCCCACAGTAGGCAGCCTTTTCAGATTGGTTTCTTTCTTTCTTTCTTTCTTTTTTGCATTGGAGTCTCACTCTGTCGCCCTGGCTAGAGGGCAGTGGCACACTCACGGCCACCTCAGCATCAACCCGCTGGGCTCAGACGATCCTTCTGCCTTAGCCCTCCAAGTAGCTGGAACTACAGGTGTGCGCTACTGCACCTGGCTAATTTTTTGATTAATTGTAGAGATGAGTTCTTGCCCAGTTGCCCAGGCTATCGTGAACATGTGGGCTCAGGCAGTCCTCTCACCTGGGCCTCCCAAAGTGCTGGGATTACAGGCTTGAGCCACCGCGCCCGGCCCAGATTGGTTTCTTTCACCTAATTATCTACTCTTAAATTTCCTTGACTTGATAGCTCATTTCCTTTTAGTGCTTAATAATATTCCATTGTCTGCAGGTACCACAGTTTGTTTTTCTATTCACCTGCTAGGATACCCACTGAAGGTTGCTTCCAGGCAATTATGTATAAAACTGCTGTAAACATTCATTTACACATTTTTGTGTGGGTATAAGTTGTCAACTCCTTTGGATAAATGCCAAGGAGTGTTGTTGCTGGGTAATATGGTAAGAGTATGTTTAGTTTTGTAAGAAACTGCCAAGCTGGCTTCACAGTGGCTCTGCCATCTTGTATTCCCACCAGCGATGAATGAGGGTTACTGTGGCTCCATATTCCAGCCAGCATGTGGGGGTGTGTGTTCTGGACTTTAACCATCCTAGTAAGGTATGTGAGAAGAATATTTTAGAATTGAATTTTTATAAAGAAAACATGGCCTGCATTTTCTGAAACATGTCTTTTGTGGTTCATTTTTTGGCTTAAGAATCCTAAAATATGTGTATCCATGTGTATGCATTGTTACTTTATCTTTCAAGCTTCTAGCTATGACCTCCACCCTCCCACACGCTTCTTTACCATTGCAGCCTGTGGTTCATGGAAGGGCTCAGGCCTCTCATGTTGCTACGACAGGATTGATAGTGGACGTGCGGTGGTCTGTATGAGGTTCAGCTAGGCTCCTCACTAGTTGATCAGTTTTGTCCTTTTGAAAAGAGCTGTTAACGGAGCCATTTTCTGTAGGATGAAAACAATGAAGGGCAAATACTCCAGGGAAACCTGTGGACTGTGCTGGGATTTGTTAGACATGAAAAGATGCTGTCATGTGGAACCCAAAGTAGCTCAAGTGCAGCAGAGGCCGGTTTGGGTGCCATGTCCACTGTGGCAAGGCCCTGGGAAATAGAGTGGTTACAGGGAGGCAAGCCTCAAGTCAGGCCAGCTGCCCTCCTATGGGGGTGCAAGGGTCAGTGAGCTGGGGCCAGGAGAAAAGAACCTCGCGGCCCAAGTCAGCTTCTGCATCAGGAAGCAAGAGCCTGAGTCTATGGGGCTGCAGGGGAGTAGGGGAAGCTGGACGGGAGTCGAGAGTGAACACTTGCCCCTGCCTGACTTGTGTGTGGATATGTCTGTGTTGAGGAGAGACAAAGAACAAAAAGTGGGGTTGTTGAAACAAGCCAGGGTTCAGCCAAGTTCTCCTCTGAACCCGTAATCCCTCCAAGATTTTTTTCCAGGCATAAGAGGAAAACTCATTTTCTAAAACTTTCCATTTCTGATTTTTCTGTGATTCTGGGCAGTCAAACTTGTGTAAAATTTTTATGATACCTTTTTTATTCATAAATCTTCAGTCTGTTAGACTTACTTATTTTAATTTGAATTTTTGGAAATTTTAATTTTTCTGATTTTTCTTCTTAGCATAGGATACTTTCCTATTGGGGTGATATTTTACAAGTTAATTACTTAAAATGATTTTGCTTTTAGTATAAATCTTACCTTTATACCTAAATGTGTTTTTGTTCTTTGTCAAAATCTCTTAAATTTTTAATCCTTTTTTCTGATTATAAGAGTCCTATATTGTCATTGTAGGGAAAAACCAGAAAATAATAGAAAGTATTAAAAAGAAAATAAAACGCAATCCACTTACTCAAAGACGCACTATTAATAATTTGTTGTACTTTTCCAGATTTCTATGCATGTATATGTGCATTACACATGTGTCCTGACTTTTGTGTATAATAGTGAATATACCATATATATAATTTTTATATCCTGCCCTTTTCAGTGATCAAGATCATCATTTTTCCATGCTGGGAAATAATCTTGGAAAATATGATTTTTTAATAGCTGCATATGACTTCAGGTCTATTCCATAATTTATATATTCTTACTTTTTGCATTGTTGGGCGTTTAGGTTGCTAACGGTCTTTCAATATTAATAATGCGACATTGGCATCTTTGCTTCCATGTTTTTATGAGGCTTAATAGTTTAGGGAAGAGGTGATTAAAGCTTAGAGTATTAAAAATAACTTCTATTCACAAGCTCCTCCCATGTGACAGGCACTGGACACTTTACTTATCCCCAGAACAACCATGTGAGGTAGGTGACATTGTCCCCTTTAAAGAAATAAACTGGTGCTTGCAGCTGGTCAGCGATAGCAGTGGCCACAGGACTTTCTGGTCTAAGCCCCAGCACTACACTGATCCTCTCTTCTGGCTTGGACACAGATGGGGAGCACTGTGAGACCAAATTACAAGAGAAGGACTGTTGAAAATCATATGAGGAAAAGCTGTTATGATTAAAGAAATACCTGCCAATACTAGTGGATCTGAAACTGGATCAGGCAGGAATAGACTGGAAACTGTTACACAAATCCTCTTTCCCCAGCTTCTGGCATTTTTCATTTAAAAAATCAGGTCTCCAGAAGTAAAGTGATTTGCCTAAGGCCATACAACTAAATATTTATAGCTGTGAGTGGGCCCTTAACTCCCAGCAACTGCTCTTCCATGTTCTTTCAGTTCTGATCTGCTCTACAGGCTTCCTGAAGAATGAGGACAAGAGCTCCTAACTCTATTCCTAATAGGTCAGTGTACATCTCTTAAAGGGACTTCTTCACCAGAGTTGTCTACTTTGAAATCAGTTCATATCTACTGAACTACAAGTATGACTGTACTGTAGACTGGCAGGATTTGAATCCTGACTTTGCCTTTCCTTAGCTGTGTAGCTTGGGCACGTTTCTTAACTTCCCTGTATCTCAGTTTCTGCTTCTGTAAAATGGAATCAGCAATAATATCTGCAGCATGGGATTCTTGTGAGGGCTACATGAGTGCACTGTGCAGAGCACCTAGAATGTGCTGGGTATGTAGCAAGCATTGTGTGCATGTCCACTGTTTCTGTTTGAGTAGCCAGGCATCATTTCTTCCCCAGTTCCCTCCATTAGCTATGATTTTCAAAGACCTTGAAGAAATCATTTTTTGCTTCTAACAAAATTCACAGAAACTTCACGAGAGCTTGAAATGTACCTATACTTGTCATGGAGAATATATATTTAAGGAGAGTAGTAAGATAAAAGCTTTTGAGAAAAAAGCTTTTAGAAGGCTAAGAAAACTCCAAGTCCAAAGGTCTTGATAAGGAGGCGTTAAAATGTCATCTTAAATATGCTTCCTTTGTTTCTTGATATGAAAGTAGTTAAAACAAAACAACCTAATAGCCTATCAATGTCACAGTTTTCCAGATTTCCTGATTTGCTTTCACGTACTAGTAATTTCCCAACTCTTATCAAATTGAATACAAATAAATGTTTTTAAAAGTCTAGTTTCTCACACTATTTGATTGTTTGCTATTTTTGGCTTAAAAATGAAGAAAGAACATGGACTGATTGTTGTCCTGTGGTGAAATAAAGCTTTTCATTATAAACCCTCCATGCCTTCTTGAATGAAAAGGTTGGGAATTTGCAGGGGTGTTCACAGTCATCAAGAGGTACTTACTGTCTCCATCCATCACTGGTGGCATTACAGTGAGACCAATACTAGTAGCCAATGTGTGACATTGGCAGCTGTGACCCTGGGTTTGAAACCCAAGTTTTCATTTCCCAGCTGAAACTGGTCACTCACATCTCTCAGCTTCATTTTTTCTGTAAAATAGAGGTAATACTTCCTATGGTAAGGCTTGAATGAGTTAGCATTTGTGAAAGCCATTAAAGCAAGACTTTAGTAATTTTAGCACCTTTTCTCTGATGATGTTCACTGGGGAAAAGAAAGGCTATGCGGATCCATCCTCAGAACTTAATGCTCCAAAGCAGACTTCATTCTAGGTTTGCTTTTAAACTAGGTTATTACTTTCTTCTACTATCCAATAAGGTAATATAAGAAATGCCGTATTCTCTGAGACATGCATTTGAGTTTTGCAAAGATTATTGTCCTCACTGCCCCCCCAGCCCCGCTTTTTTTTCTGAGTTGGAGTCTCACTCCGTTGCCCAGGCTGGAGTACAGTGCACAATCATGGCTACAGCACCTCGACCTTCTGGTCTAAGGCAGTCCTTCCTCCTCAGCCTTCCAAGTAGCTGGAACTACAGGCAAGTGCCAACACGCCCAGCTAATTTTTTGATTTATTGTAGAGACGAGGTCTCGCCATGTTGCCCAGGCTGGTTTTGAACTTTTTGGCTCAGGCTGTCCTCTTGCCTTGACCTCCCAAGGTGCTGCAATTACAGGTGTGAGCCACTGAGCCTGGCCTCTCACCCCATTTAAAAGGGCTTACTGATCTTTGGACTTTAGCAGACTTCATATAGTGTAGTCCAGATAGAGTTTAGTTAGAGAGAAAATTTTCTGTTTTATAGTCTCATGCATAGGGCCCTAAACACTGCTATCAGGGACTTCTTCAATGACTCCACTTATCAGCTTAGAAGAGTTTGTATGAGTGGAAGGGACTTACAGGTGACTTCTGCTCGTATGACTCTCTCCTCTCTTGTAGTCATACAGCTAGTGGCTTTGTGCATATAAGGGGCTAGGCACTAACCCTGTGTTGGCTGGGTTGTAGTTGTGAGATTTCTGACGTGCTTTTATGCTTTATCCCATCAAATCCTTTCCCCTACTGGGGGATTCATCACACTCAGCTGTCCCTTTCCTGGATACCAGGCTCTAGACCCCATCCCCATATACAAGTGGCTTAGTATCCTTCCTCCATGCAGAGGGACTTCCCTGGTTATCTTCCTCTTCTTGAGGTTCTTGGATGACTCACACTAAAATACTGGTGGAGTTAGGATTCCTGTGGAAACTGTTGTTTCCATCCCTGCCATTTCCACTCACCTCCTGACTCCACTGACTTACACAACCAGCTGCTTTGTCATTGCTCTGGCCAGGACATTTTCCCTTTTCAAATTTTAGCCACCAAACGTCACAGTCCATTGGGCCTCAGATATGGGCCTTTCCCGTTGCGGAGTTGCAGCCCCCTCCCTCCAGGTCCTGGTTTCACTAAAAGTCAGGCAGGGAAGCAGAAACTCTTCACCAACCTAAAGCGTGTCCTGAAATCATTGTTTTTGGTCTCTCCCACCTCCTTGTCCCCTTGGTGTGAGATCTCTTCCTAGACCACTGGTGCTTTTCAGTGACCAACCAAATGTCAAAATCTTCATCCTGGCATTTCAGGGCAGGACTCTGGGATACATTGAAAGGGAACTGAGGCACAGTTCATTCTAGCACGTATTTAGGAAGCTCTTTGCAGGCCCTGGGCTGAGGGAATATGAAGATGAGACCATTAGGTGGGCACCAGAGGCACTGGAGTTGGATATTTGGGCCATGCTTACTTACCTTAAATGCCTCTTTAAACATTTCAGATGGAGAGTTGTGGTAGAAGTAGAACTAAACTTTAAGTGATTTTTCTTGACTGAATGACTTCTGAAAGAAGCAGCAGGGAACTCAACAGCAGAGGTTATTTAGGATACAGGTTGTTGTGGGGTGCCACAGTGACTGAAGTCAGAGTTCCATTTATGCCAAATCAGAGGCCCCGTGCAATTGAGAATGTGGGTGTAGGCAACTCTATTTGTACCTCTATGTGAAAACAAAACAGCCACCTTATTTTTTCTAAAATAATTTGAAGAATTTATGATAGCTTCTTGACAAATGTGCCGTTTCAATATATCAGGATATATATTCTATGAGCCACTCTTAGTTTCTGTATACCAGCTTGGAATTTTAAAAATATCTAAAACATTCACTATTTTTCACTTTAATATCAAAATATTAAAATAATTCAGAAACAAAAAAAGTAGTTTAATTATTCTACTTTAAATTAATGCAACTAATGTATTTCTGTTATTCCCTAGTGTACTGTTATTGCAAAGTAGTTATTGCCTTTGAAATGAAAGCTTAGAAAGATAATATAATTTTATGAAAAATGCAGCTGTGGTACAAAAAATGTGATTGTAAATCATATATCTCATGCCATTTTATTTTAAAGAATGAGATATTTAAATTATATAGTTGTCAAAACCACTAGTTGGCATTTTTAAGAGATAATTAAAGTATGTGCTTTAATTTAAAATAAAGGAAAACTAAGCTTGAATTCATTTCCATCTATTTTTTAAACTATATTCAAAATTTAAAAATTTTTTCAGTTCTAGTTTTGTCCATTTCAATTAATAATTTAATCATTTAACAAATAATTGAGTGCCTGCTCTGTGTCAGACCCTGTTCTGAATGCTGGTGAAGCTGAACAAAACAGTCACAAAACCCCATCGTCAGGGAGCTCTCATTCTACTTATGTAGATTTCTATGGGACAGGTACTAGGTTGTGTACTTTCTGTACAAGAGCAATTTTAATCCTCATATCAGCCCAAAGAGGAGGACACTATTTTTATCTTAGTTGAACAAATGAGGAAGCTGAGACTTGGTGAGGTCTGCAGTTTCTAGATCATCTCCATCTGCCCTGATGCTGCTTCATAACCACTGTGCAGCCGATCTTGAATCCTTCTGAACCACAGCACTTCACTGAGGAATTGTTATGGCACCATTTATATGTGGCCTTGAGAACTATGCCATCAGGATGGTGGGGGTGCCAGTCACATCCTGTAAGAGTGATTGTACGGAATTATTGAACTAGGATCGATGAGTAAAAGGTTCGGGAGGCAGATTTCAGGTCAATATAAGGAAAAACCATTTAACCTTTCCACAGGAGGATGGATAGCCTCATTAAATGCTGAGTTGTGACCGGAGATCTTAGGCTTGTCTATACGTTCAAGAGGACTCAAGTGTTAGATAGAATATCTTCTTTTTACTGGGTTCTCCAACCTGCTCATCAAAAAGATCCAGCTACTTGTTGAAAGGCTGTGTTCTGGCTACCCTAAGATGTTTTGATTCATTAAGTTGAGGGTGGGGCTTAAACATTTAAATTTTTAATAAACATAATAGATGACCCATTTACTGGGTAGGGTGTGGTGGAGTGTCATAGGAGATGTACAAAAGCCCTTTCTTTAAAGGATCATGTATGAAATGTCTTAGAAACTGAAAGGGCAACTTTGTAGTGGTACTCAAAAGAGCAAAGGGAAAGTTGTATTAGAAAAAAGTGGAGGTTTAGTTGTGGACCAGAAATTGGAGATTCTTCAGTACTATGTTTGTTTGTTTTAAGACAGGTCTTGTTCTGTCATCCAGTCTGGAGTGCAGTGGTGCAGTCATGGTTCACTATAGTCTCAGTCTCCTGGACTCAAGTGATACTCTTGCCCCTGCCTCCCAAGCAGCTGGGACTACTACAGGTACACACCACCATGCCCAACAATTAAAAAAATTTTTTTTTTTTAAGGTATAGGGTCTTGCTATGTTGTCCAGGCTGGTTATGAACTTCTAGCCTCAAGCAATCCTCCTACCTTGGCCTCCCAAATTGCTGGGGTTACAGGCCTGAACTATCAGGTCCTGTCATTAAGATCTTAAGTGCATTTGAAAACCATTTTAACCTAGAACAATACAGGGTAACAAGATTATATGCTTGTGTGTATGTGTGAATGCACACACACACACACACACAAAATAGAGAGTATTTTTAAAGATCATTAAGGCTGTAAAGATAATGGATTTTAAAATGGAGATGGAGAAGGGAAGAGTGGGTGGCAATAGATTGGTTAGTAGACTATTCCAGGTGAATGCTGATGGGAAATTAGATGGTATTTGGGAGCTAAAATCAGCTGGACTGGGTGACAGACTGGATAATATGTGTAGGAGAAAGCGGACATTGAAGGTGCAGAGTGATGCCAGTTACTCATCCTGGGAACACTGGAGTTGGAGCAGGTTTGTGGGAATGTTCTGAATGTCTGGAGCTTGAGGTGCCTGAGATTGTCACCCCGAGGTATCTATTGGTTGGCTGGATATGTGGGACTGGAGCTTAGGAGGAGAGGTCAGATGGTTGAAAGCTAGGGATGAATGAAATTGTCTAGGGAGCAGTAAGAGTCCAGGGCTGAGGGCAAGCATTCCTGACATTGAATGCCTGATGGAGGGGCAGGAGGAAAACCAGGACAGTGAGTGTCACCACAGAAGCTCTCAGAAGGAGGAAGAGAGTGTGTTTCCTGACGACAAAGTCACAAGAGAGGAAGAAAGATGAGACTTGAGAAGAATCAGCCTTGGATTTGTTGGCCTGGGTGTCACTGTGCCCTTGGTGAAAGCTATTTAGGAGTAGCAATGGAGAGTGCAGTGCATTGAGGGAAGAAGCAGAGGGACTGATTATGGAGTCTTCTTTTGAGAAATCTGGTTATGAAGAGGAGCGGAGACCTAGGACAGTTGCTCCCACGGAAACATTTTTAAAATATGGAATTGCTTTTTAGGCTATTTGCTGATTTATTTTAGCATCATAAGTGAGAGAATTAAGAAAAAAGTTTGGAGCAATGCTTTTAAAGTTTCATCTTTGTTATTTTAAAATGTTGTCTATTATGAACTCCGAAGAAAATTTTGAGAGGATGATGGATTTACATTGTCAGTCTCTTTCACAAGTGAGCCCTCGTGAAGTAATTTTTCAAACTAGAGCTTTGTTTTTCTCTTCTTGAGATAAGATAAACACACCCACCAGTGATACCACATCTTGTCTTGTTCGCCAAGAAGGGGGATGGTTCCGGCCATGTGTTGTAGTGTTCACATGAGCCCCGGGCTTTGTACTTAGAGGCCCTTGCTTTAGCTCACTCTATGTGCTGTGAAAGGGAGAGCCTGTGCCCAGGATCTGATTTTCCTCTTTAATTGAGGATCACATTAAATTCAGGGAACTTGGGAACTGCCGGTCAGAAACATTTCCCTCATACTAATTTGCTTTTCTGTTCTACACATCTATGTCCTGTTTTATTGAAAACAAATGCAAGTTTTTAATTAAGGAGGTTTTAGAGTCATAAGATTACAAAGTAATCTTGAATTCAATCCTCTAGAAATTTAACCAAATCACCAAATATCTTAAAGCTCAAGATGTCCTGTCAGCCTTAAATTGAAACCTAATTCCACTGAGAAAATATTACCCAGTCTCATCAAAATCTGTGTTAATTTCTTTCTTTGTTTTTATCCTTCCTCTCTTAAAGAATTAATAAGATTGATTTTCTATAGCAGTGATTCTCAATGTTAGTAACTGTGGTAAGATACATTTCTTCACATTAACTTTGCTGTAATAACACATTTGTATTCAGAATGACAAAGAGTTAACTAATATAAGACTGACTTTTTAATTTCACAGTATACCAGGGGATTAATTGGTGCTCCTGAGGATTAAAGAGTCCAGTTTGGGAGTTAGATAATGGTCTAGAGATACAGAACTGTTTCCCAGATAGATGGGTGGTTTCCCTAATACTGTCCTCTCTCCTGAGTCTGGGATATTTCTTGCAGTTTTTTTTAGCACTTCAGATCTGTCAGGGGTAATGCATAGTTAGTAATACTAACTATGGATGTCATAAAATTTGACTGTCAGTATCTCCTCTGTTAATTGTACTCATTCAAGTTAAAATCACAAGGTGCAGATGTATAAAAATTCAAATGCTAGTTTATCAGTTTACAATGAGAACTGTGATACAGTGTTTTATGCTGGGCATATTATACTTAGATCTAAACAATCTAAGTGAGAAACCAAGTTAGGTGGTTGGTAGAATACGGAATCAGCACAAGGGGAGTTGGTTGGATGATGTCAATTGCTAGTTGTCATCAAGTTGTTTGTCTAGTGTATTCGTTTCACTGTAGTGGCATACCTATAACAAGAACCAGACCAAGGTGTTTTCTGAATCAGTGGCTGTGCTGTGCTTCTAGCAGTGTTCTACAAGGCATTTTATATGCAGAGAAATGACTTGATATGCTTATTTTGTAGATGAGGACAGTGAGGTGAGGCTCAGAGGTGTTGCATAATTGATCTAACAATTACACAGATAGCAAGGTTTGAATTAGAACTGGAACTTGTGGGCTGGTCGCGGTGGCTCAAGCCTGTAATCCCAGCCGAGGCTAGAGGATTGCCTGAGCCTGTGGGTTCGAGACCAGCCTGGGCAACCTGGTGAGACCTCGTCTCTACAATAAAATAACATACAATAAGATAAATCAGCCAGGCATGGTAGTGCGCACCTGTAGTTCTGGCTACTTGGAAGGCTGAGGCAGAAGGATCATTGGAACCCAGCCCATCGACCTGGGTGGCTGTTGACCATGCCACTGCACTCCAGTCTGGGCAACAGAATGAGACTCCAACTCAAAAAAAAAAAAAAAAAAAAAGGAATTGCAACTTGTGTGTAATTCCAGAGACTGTGTTCCTACTCTCTGTGCTTTGCTGGTAAGATTTTGGGTGGTCCATAGGTCTTCAGTGATGTAAGTCATCTCCAGGAAACCTCAGTGCCTCAGCACTTGGTGTCTTTTCCATGAGCAGAGCTTCTAGTTCACTTTGCTGAGACACTGGCCAAGTCCTGGTGGCTGAAAAAGGCTCCCTGGGCTGGCCACATCTGTTCTAATTATGGAAGTGTAAAATTCCCGCCACCAACTTTGCCTGGAGCCTGCATAGATTGCATGCTATAGCTGATAAATGATCTAAGACAAATTATCTGAATTTAAGGGTGGTATTTGGGATGAAATGATGAAGGAAAGTTATCATGGTCTCTCAGCAAAGCTGTGTTCTGTTTACTGTAGGAATTAGCATGCCTGATTAGCACAGCTCTGAGAAGCTATGGAAACGTCTAAAAAAATGCAGCAATTGCCTCAGTGCCCTAAATAGTCTTATGTCAGCAATTAGCACTAAGAGTCTTTCATTAATCCATCAGATTTCTGATGCTGCACATCCTAATGCAGGAGATAATAGAGAATCCTCAGGATTAGCCACTGATGCATCACACTGCAGTAAGTCATTACAGCGCTGGTGTTGAGATAGCATGTTGAAGCAGAAAAATGACAGCAGTACTTCTCTGAAAGCAGAAATGTGTTCCTTTTCTTCATTCAGTTGAGTGCTACATAAAATTGGCCATGACTA
Organism: Tarsius wallacei; assembly: GCA_963574415.1. NCBI lineage: Eukaryota > Metazoa > Chordata > Mammalia > Primates > Tarsiidae > Tarsius > Tarsius wallacei. Next base: position 17,809 of record CAUYQG010150831.1, on the reverse strand, counting down.
GACAGCAGTTTGTATCATGAACTCTTGCTCCATGGAGATGTGTACGGGGGACCCCAAAAACCCTGGAATTATCTTTTGGAGGGCAGGTCCTGTGTAGTACACTTGGAATTGTTCCTCTGAATCAAATGATTAAACAAAATTTGTATCTGAAAGTTTTGAGAAGGTTGCATCATAGTTCATGGAAGAAACGTCTCAAGTTGTGGCAAACAGGCAACTTTTTCTTCCACCATGACAATGCACCTGCCCACTGGCGCTGAGTGTTTAGCAGTGTTTGACCAGAAATGGCATGACCCCATGCCCCACCCTCCCTATTCACCTAATCTCATCCTGAGCAACTATTTTTTGCTTCCCCCAGAAGAAAAATGTCCTCAAAGGAAACATTTTGTCCTCAAAGGAAACTCAAAATTGGTGAGTTCAAAACTGTCTTGAACTACGGAAAAAGTGTCTCAATAGGTGTATTACCTCAAACGGAAAGTACTCTGAAGGTGACTGGAGTTTAAACATGTAAAAATAAATACACAATTTTTAAAATAAATAGTTTTTTTGTGGTTCCACCTCACGTGTGGGCTTTTTAGTTATATTAATGAGATATGTTGCAAAAACAAGAGATTTCAAGTGCCTCCTAGAAAGAAACATATTGCTGCTAAAATTAGAGGAGTTCAGATAGTGCAGCCATTACTTGATAAAACAGGCTCTCTTTTATATATTTCACAGTCTTGTTATCTAATCTTAGGAGCAGTCACCCTGAACTTGCTTTTCCTTGAATTCATCTTGGGGTGATTCTATGTCAGAATCACTCAGCAATATTTTCTGGTTTCTTCAAGTTCCCAAATGCCTTCTCTTCCCGTTACTCCTGGCAGGGACCCTACAATTTTCTTTCTTAGCATCATTCCAACTTTCCCACTTTCCCTTCTCTCTTCTTAGAATCTTCGTGTTGTCACCTGTTTGTAGAGTGTATGGTCGTTGGAGTCTTACAAATCTAGTTTCAAGTCTGACCTGCTCTCTGTATCATCCTAGCAGAGTAACCAGGCACTGCTCACTTGGAACATTGGATTTCTCTGTCTTCCCTTCGAGATACCCCTTCTTCATTCTCTCCATTTCAGGAAATGACAATACCTTTTGTTTAGTTTTCAGGCCAAAAAACTTGATTTCTCTGTTTCTTTCACATCCACATTCAACCAGCCAGCAAATTTTGTTGATTCTGTCTCCAGAATTTTTCCAGCCACTATTCCTGCCTTTATGCAGGTCTCTTTTGGTATTGCATTGCTGACTGGCTTTCCTGCTTTCAGCAATGCCCTATTTTGATAGTCTTCTATGTAACTTTCAAAATGTGAATCAGATCATAGAAGCTTCATTGTCTTCCCATTTCATTTAGCAAAATATAGAATCTTTGTCAAGACCCACCATGTGCTGTGTGATCTGTTCCTAGCACTTCTCTGTGTTTGTCTCCTATAGCTCTTCCCTTCCTGCCTTTTCTTGCCATGGACCTTGCAGTGTTCCTGAAACACACAGGCACACATGCTCCTTGGAGTGTCTTCCTGTTGTTCCCCTTGCCTGGAATACAGCTCCGCCATCAGCCCTCATGGCTTCTTCTCAGTTCCTTCAGGTCACATGTCATTCCATATTAAAATACCTACCCTTGAATTACACATTAGAATACCATGTTTTTGCTGTTGCTGTTTTTTGTTTTAGTTTTCTGTATCCTCCATGTGAATGGTCATTCCATAAAGAACAAGATTTCTTTTTCTTTTTACTCATTGCCATCTGTGCCCCCTCTGTCTCCTTTCCCCATCTCTCTGCTTCATTTTGAGAAATGCAGACCTATAAGGTCAGACTCCTTATGGCATTTGGTTTTCTCCATAATGACCAGTTTCCTATTTTTTTGTGTGTGTGTGTTGGAGCCCCACTCTGTCGCCTAGGCTGGAGTGCAGTGGCACGCTCACGGCCACTCCAGTGTCGACCTGCTGGGCTCTGGCGAGCCTTCCGCTTCAACCTTCCAAGTAGTAGGAACTATAGGTGCACTACCGCACCCAGCTAATTTTTGATGTTTTGTAGAGACGAGCGAGGTCTTGCCAATTTGCCTGGGCTGGTCTCGAACCCGCGGACTCAGGCCATCCGCTTGCCTTGGCCTCCCAAAGTGCTGGGATTACAGGCTGAGCCACAGAGCCCAGCCTAGTTTCCTGTTCTTAAGCCCTTACAGTTTGTGCTCACCTGACTATATCCCTGATTCCAAGTATACCTTTGCTATGTCTTTGTCCATGGTTGTGAAGATAGCATATGCTGAAAAGTTACTTTTGATAGCCACCTACAGAAAACTAGCTAGGATTTCTCCAATAAAAATTTATCTCCCATGACCGCGTGCAGTGGCTCAAGCCTATAATCCCAGCACTTTGGGAGGCCAAGGTGAAGATTCCCTGAGCCCAGGGGTTCGAGACTGGCCTGGGCAACTTGGCGAGACCTTGTCTGTACGATAAATCAAAAAATTAGCCATGTGTGGTAGCACACGCCTGTTGTTCTGGCTACTTGGAAGGCTGAGGTGGAAGGATCGCCAGACCCCAGCAGTTCGACGCTGGGGTGACTGGAAGCATGCTACTGCATTCCAGTCTGGGTGATGGAGTGAGACTCCAACTCAAAAAAATAAAAATAAAAATAAAAATTTATCTCCTTTTCTTCTGAAATTGATTACCACTTGCATAACATTTATCACATTTGACATTTCTAAGTTATTTGTGAGCATCTTTCTCCTTTGTTATCCTTGCAAAATTCTTGATGATAGTTTTCTTTTCATTTCAATTTGATTGTTGTATCCTTAGTTATCACCTTGTATACCGTGATTCCTCAACTTATTTATGAGTAGAAACAGCTCTAAGTTCATATTTCAAATGATCTCAATTAGTGTGGAAAGCTTTTTATTATTTTGTCTTGCATGAATTATTTATATGAACAAGAAATAACATGCATATGATAACAAATTAGGATATGTCATTTTCATATTAAATGTCCCTAAGATAATCAACAATGAATTATTAATGTACCACACGGGCATATCTTTTATTACATTTTCTATTTTTTTAAATGTAAAAACAAAACTAAATTTGTCCTACTGAAATCTCTTAGGGTGTGTTTAGGTTTTCAGAGAAAGTGGGTATTGTTACTTAGAGGCCACTTGTTAAAAAGAAAAAAAAAAAAAACCTAAAATTTTCATTGTGCCCTTGAGAATTATGCCATGTATTTGGTTTACTTCATATATGTTGAAGTTTAAAATATTTTTACAACAGTATAGAAAAACAGAAAAAAATGGGCTTATGTTTATTGTTAAATCAACATTTACTTTATATTTCCACATTTCAAATACTTCTGATTGTAATAGGTAAGACAAATTTATAATGCAGGGCCCAAATCTCATTTCTTTTCTATTTGTTCTCCCACCAGATAAGAAGTACTTCATGATTTAATATACTAGTATCTTCTATAAAGTGCTTAGCAAAGTACTGTGTGCTTAATATATAGTTAGCACTCAATAAATGTTAGCTTTTATTATTTAGAAAGAAGTGACCTCCTCTTTTCAGAGTCCTTCTTAGCTTGTCATTCATCATATATTGCCTTGTATTATTTTTTATATGTCTTTTCTCACAAGTGTGCTTTGAGATTATAGAGAATTTTGTTCATTGTAAGGGATTAATAAATTATTTATCCACTGAATAAATAATGAACTTGTGAACATTCTTTTAAAATTTAAGTAGCTTTGAAGTTCCCTAATACTGAGCCCAAACATGGTGGAAACTTCTAAACACAGACAAGTTAATGCCTTAAATGATCCTAGAAAAGCCATTGGAGACAGAAGGAGTCCCTGGGGATGAACTAGAAGTCACATTTGCCTGTCTATAGCTTCCTTGCTGAGGCAGTTCTACTAAATTAACAGGGGATATATTACAGTGTTCAGAGATCTCTAAGGCACCATAAAGCCCATGGAATGCCCACTTCAACTACATTTGATAGAGTTACCCATTTGGTTAAGATTAGTTACTCAGTTTATTTATGGTAAGTGACTCATTTGGTTTCCATTTGTTTGAGAAAGGTAGGAAGCTCAATGGAGATAATGTGAGACACTGTAAAGCAAATAACTGCTTCTGTTTTCTGACTGCACAGTCAAATGAGAGAAAAGGAGCCTTTCAGAAAGCATTTGCCTGGGTACCTCATAGACAGAAGATGAGCCCTCTTGTACTCTGAAAGCTGGCACCTTGCCTATAACATGTTCTTTTTAGTCTGCCTATTAACTATTGCAGTGCTTGGAATCTAGTAGGCAGTCAAGGAATACTTGACTGGATAGATGACAAACTGAAAGAGACAGTATTCTAGGTGGAGGAGAATACTGGTTTTCCCAAGCCTCAGTGTTTTACTTGAAAGTTAAGGCATTTTCAGATCAGTGAATGGAACCGACCATTATGTCATCATTTAGTTGTACCATATACTTCTAAGTAAAACTAGTCTTCCTTGTCATGATTATATTTTATTAATTCCCACAATGATTTAAAAAATACTGTGTAACTCAGAAGTGCAAGACTTTTTATTGGGTAATAAGTAGGGTTAAAATGTAAACAAGGTGAGCTTCTTTAAGAAGCCTACAGTCTGGTGGGGGAGACAAGACCTGCTTACATGGCTGTCAGTACAGGATGAAGAGGTGTTGCACACTGACTGATTCAAGAGGAGGGAAATATTCTGTACAACCTGGAGAAATCCAAAAAACTTCACAGAAGGACCTCCATTCTGAGCAAGACTTTTAAAGAAGTAGACTGGGTGGGAGATTTAGAGTGAGGACATTGAAGTAAGAGAAAGCAACAGATGTAGTAATTGGTAACTGTATGATCATATAAATGAATTTATGTTAATTAAAAGTTTAACTCGTTTGCACATGTGTATTTGTCTAAGTAAAATGATGTATTTTGTCAAATTTAAGATAAATTTGATTCTTTCCCCTTTATCTCCTTTTGGTACTGGACGTAGATGTTTCACAATAAATTTTTTGTTCAGATTTTTGTTCTTTCATCTTATTTATTTTAAGCATTGGGATTTTTCATAATCAGATTTAAGAAAGGAATCATAATTGCATGTTGTGCTATTCATAATTGTAGTTTGCGCTATCCTTTTGAAGTTGTCCTGTACAGCATCCATAGGAGAAAGGGTGAGTTCATTTCAGTAATGCGTATGTACCTACATCTCACCCACTAGCATTGGAGCCGCCTCATTCATTTGCTCATTCAAAAGATGTTTCTGACTGGGCTTGGTGGCTCAGCCTGTAATCCCAGCACTTTGGGAGGCCGAGGCGAGTGGACTGCCTCAGCCCGCGGGTTCGAGACCCACCTGGGTAATTAATTTAGCGAGACCCATCTCTACAAAAAAAAAAAAAAAAAAAATAGCCAGGCGTGGTAGCGTGTGCCTGTAGTTCCAGCTACTTGGAAGGCTGAAGCGGAAGGATCCAACTCAAAAACAGGTACCTACTGTGTGCTAGGTACTGTTTAGTGTTTTTAAAGAATTGTGTTTTCTTGTCTTATAATATGTTTTATATTTTCTTTCTCCTTCTTTATTAAAATTTCTTTGGGGGATATAATAGGTTCTTTTTTTTTTTGAGTTGCTGTCTCACTCTGTCGCCCAGGCTGAAGTGCAGTGGCACACTCATGGCCACCTCAGCGTCGACCTGCTGGACTCTGGCAATCCTTCCACCTCAGCCTTCCAAGTAGCTGGAACTACAGGCGTGTACTATCACACCCGGCTAATTTTTGATTTATTGTAGAGATGAGGTCTCCCAACCTACATTCTTAATAGTGGATTAAAGTGACTGCATATTGAAATACTCAGAAGGGAATTCAAGTATGATGAGCAAGATGGAATTGCTGAAAGTGTCATTGCAGTTTTAGACTTGAATATAGATATTAAGTACTGTGTTTCATAGAATTCATTAGAACCGAATGCATTTACTACTTTTGAAATTTTTCTGGTGCTTTGTATTACTTTAATAGCTAATTCCACAGATGAATCAGGTTACTGTTCAATAGTCTAACTTTGTATTTTGACTAACCTTATCTAATGGAATTTTGGCATTAATTTAAGCATGAAGGACTATTCTTGGCTTTTGCCAGGAAAACAGATATTTAAAGTTCTCTATACTTTTATAATGCTAAAATTTCTTTAGACCCTTTCAGCTCTTTTGTGATTTGAGGGTGATCAAAAAGCCATTCAATCAAATATACAGAAAAACTAAAAACTGTTTTTTTCCAAGCCTCACAGAGTATATGCTCTCTCTACTCTACCCAGATATTCACATTTCCTGTGGAAGACCCAGCAAAGCGAGATTAATAGAAAGAGGTCCAGAATGGAATATCTGACAAAGAACATATTTAGCAGTGGAGATTTTTTTTAATGGAAGTTGAAGAATAATAATTTTGAATTTATGTGATAAATTTGGTTTGTTCATGGGACCAACTGTGCTGCCTATCAAAAGAGAACTCAACTTAAAAAGTGTAGTATATATACATGATGGAATATTATGCAGTCATAAAGAAGGACAAAATTATGAACTTTGCAGCAACTTGGATGGACCTAGAGTCTATAATACTGAGTGATCTATCACAGAAACAAAGAACTGAGTACCACATATTCTCACTCATAAGCAGACCTTGAACAATTATCTTAGTACTATAAGAAAGAGAGTGGTGGTAGTGGGAAACTGCCATGGGAAAGGGGAGGCGGGATGGGCAGTAGTGGGAAACTGCCAGGGGCGGGGACACACCTCATCAACAAGGGTACCTCCATAATGAGCATTTGTATACCTAACCCTGAATTGTACCCCACATCTTTAAAATAATGTGATTATCTTTAAAAAATATGATTAAGATTTCAAACTCGAACATAAAGAGAACTGTTCATGTTTCTACATGCCTTGTGTTGTGTAAAGTCTTGTGGCTTATAATTTCTTAAGCATATTGATCTAATATGTGGTTTAAAGCATTTATGTTTTGTTTCTACTCTAGTCCCTTAATGATTTTAAGTTTCTTATTGGTTTAGACTGCCATGTAGACATCTTCTGAGGCAAAATTATGAAGTATTACATTACAGTATTAAATTATTCAAATTAGAATTACAGTTTTATTGCATTTGTTATTTGAGTGCTATTAGTTTGATTCTAATGTTAATTTTAGGTTTATTAATAGCTATTCTGGAGTCAGCCAATTAATATTTTTTTTCTTGATTCAGCAATTTGTGTAGTCAGAAATGCAGATGCATTTCTTATGGTCCTTTAGAAAATGATTTTCTTTTGATTTAATTACTTGGCATAAGACATATTTTATTATAACACTTCTAAATCTAATTAACTTTTATCCTACAGGCAATAATAGCTATAAACTCTTTTCCTCACAGTGGAAAAGTTGATCGCCTTAAATAATCTTAACCATATTTGTCTCTCTAAAACTATAATGTGTTTACCTTGTAAATGTTCTTGGTTTCCAGGTGATAATTTGAACTAGATATCTTATTTCCACTTTTTAGCATTTTCTCTGATTTGATTGACTTGTACTATTCTGCATGCTAGTACTTCTTATATGTGTTGAGTGAGCAGATGCTATCATTGTATCGTAGAGCATGCAATTTCTTGCTGTATTTTCATTGGTTTATTTTTTATAAGCATATAGAATGTATCTTTTCCTTAGTTTTTATTTCTAGTTGGAATATATCTGTGCTTGAAAATTTACCCAAAGAGTGCTACCACATCTTAACAAGTAGGTTAGTTAAGTAGGAAACAGCCTTGTCATCATCTTTTATTTTATTTGTAACTGATTCCAAGTACCAAGTCATTCAAATGAAGTGCATAACAAGTCTTTTCCAAATAATTTATTTGGTAGGAGTATTGGGGTTAGAGATAGTCTGTAGTTACAGATAAATACCATTTATTTATAAATTTAAATAAATTTATTTATAATTTTATAAATTTTATAAAGTTATAAATTATTTATAAATTTGTAAATGATGTGCAGTATCAGATATTGACCAAAGAGGGAGAAATAATATTTAAACTGGGTTTTCTGTATCTTAGAAGGTCAATACAAATATTATCTATTTTTTTATGCTGATGATTAGCATTTGAGGTTTCTCTCCTGCACCAGTACAGATAGGCAATTAGTAAACCAGAACTTGCTGCAGAAAGAAACTCTCAGTGTCCAATTGAAGGAATTAATTAATTACAAATATCTGTATTATTTAAAATTATCTTTTAGTTACATAATTTTAAACAAATAATTATGTGGAAGAAACATTAGAGATTGTCTTATTGGGAGGCAAAATTTTGTGATAACGAGAAAGCTGAGGTCCATGAAGATTTACTTTTCACAGATCATTGTATTTTGGGACACATTTAGTTGGGAGCAACAGAGCACCCAATTGAAACTAGTTTAAGCTAAAATGTGTGTGTGAATATTATATACACATACATACACGTGTATATATATTTCACACACATATGTGTGTGTATATATATATATTTATATGTATATGACTAAGAAGTCTAGAAATGGATTTGGAGTCAGGAATTCTGGGGCCAATTACTATGGTTAGGGGTTGAGTATTATAAATTAAGTTTATGTCCCCATTCCTAAGGATGTGGTAGGGAACAACAAGTGATTGGCAGCTCCACTAGAACCATGGGGAATCTAGTTTAGTGAAAGAATTATTGCTGCTGGAGCCTTATTATCTCAAACTAATATAATCTGCATCAAAACCTTAATGCATTGTAGGATAGATGGATTAGTTAGGAGGAATGCCTAACACTTAGTTGAGAAGATTGTCTGTTTAGTTTTTACTTTAGAGCATCCAGAAATTAGGATTCTAAACTCTTCACTTGAAGCCAATAAAGCTTGTAGCTAAAATCTTTTGGAAGTTACAGTTTTTAATAAAACAAATTCAGTGTTGGTAATGTGACAAATGTAGACCAGAATAGAGCATGAATCTGCCAAAAATGTTAGAAGTTTGGTTTTTTGTAATGATAATAGAAATAACTCCTGAGAGCAGTGAACCATAATCTGTTCAACATACCTTCAGCCTTTTCCTCCTCTTGTCTTAGCGATAACACCATTTTGGGCCCTGACTATGTGTCCTACTTGGAGCTGCTGGAAGGTCCCCATACACTCCAGCCAACCCATGCCTTCTTTCTCCAGGGACCTTTTCATCCCAGCCAGTAGATTTAATTTGTCTTCTAATATTAAATAAGTTAATAAGTATGTATATATTTATATGTGTATTTAAATTACATTTGATTTTTCTTAATTATCCTTAGTGAGTTGTTAGAAATGTGATCAGAAATATCCATAATATTAGGAAAGAAAGGGAGAGACAGAAAAAATTTAGTTAATCCCCAAACTACATAATATATCAAGATGTGATTATTTATCATATAATAACAGAATGTTTATGTTCTCTCAGTCAGTAATAAGCACACATCTTCCAAATATTAATAACACAAATGTATGTACTTTAATCATACCTCACATGTAGAACAAAAGGGGTGTCATGAATCCTAGGGGGTGGGCAGTTACCCAAAGCTGTGTTTCTGTCTGTGATGGATAACTACAATTACTAACCTTTCTTAAAGGAATTTATATGACACTGGATACATAGCAAATAATCAAAAGTAATATTAAAATGGAAGACATCTATTTATAGACATTTGTTATAATCAGACAATAGGACAGTAAGGAATAGGTGGCAATTAAAAAAAAATGCTTACTCTGGATCTAGCACTGTGCTTTAAATACATTCTAATTAATCCTTCGTTTCATCTGTGAGATGAGTACTATTGCAAATACTAATCCACTTTAAAGATATGGAAACTGAGACTTGGGTACTATGAGGGATGTAAAAGCCTTATATAGGAACACTGTCTACATATGGTGTAAATGAAAGGGCAGACATCTGGCTTTAGAACACCCTGTGTTCTGTCTGTATCCTTGGCAGGCGTTGCCCCAAATATTTCACGATTGAGAAAGCAAGTAGCTATTCTAGGTTATTGACTCATATTCTCTGAAGAAAAGAAAATCAAATATTTGTTTCTGAGAAAAATTGTATCAAAGAAGAGAGTGTCCTTAAATTGTATCAGCTTTTGAGAAGTGTTTTAGGTAAGAAGAGTTTCCAGTTTTTCCCCAGGAAATGCTGTACAGCATTGTGCCCTGGGAAGAATGTAATATACATTAACCTCCTTCCAGAGAACTATTTGTTCTCTTTTAGAGACAAGATTTGGTCTTAAAAGTTGGGCAGACTTCACATCTAATTCTTCTACTGTTGTTGCAATTTCCTACCCTAATCCTAAACCCCATGGAGGTTTTATTACATTGGTTGGTGGCATTAGCCTGTCAACAGCTGGATGAGACAGAAGTCAGAAAATGGACTTTTTGAGGTCAGGAAGCTAAGCAACCAGAAGAACCAATTTGTCAACTTAAATCATCTTGGGAATGGAAAAAATTATTCCACAATGTGGGTAATAAAAGACTGCATCAAACTTCTGTTTTTTTTTTTCTTTTTTAGTTTGTACTTGCTCTTTCATAGTAGCATTATGCATGGGTCATAGAAAGCTTAAGTGCTGACTTTATTTTTGAAAGGCTGTGGTCACGTTTACATGGTCAATTTGGTGTGTTTGCGTTACCATTAGTTGTGAATATTGTGAATGTTTTTGACCCGTCTGGCTTAATTATCTGTGCACAAATATATTTGAAAGGTAAAGGGACCTGGGACTTCGTAATAGCCTCTACATAAAAACAAACAAAAGATACCTTTTAATCTTTGTATTATTTACCTTTTTAAGGTGGGATGTTAATAAATTTTTCATATTTGAGGTGATAGTATATAGGGGGTGAATTTCACTTGCTGGTTTTATAAAATTTATTTTGTCACAATATTTAGGAATATAGTTAGTAAAGTATTTTATAAAATGTAAGTATAATCTTATTCTCATAAAATAGATGTTTTTTATGCTCTGTTATAAGAGCAAAGACATAAGATTCTTTTATAAAACCATGAGATGGTGTTCACGACCATCTTCTTGTGGGTAATTGGCTGGGTGCCCCCTTCCAATTACTTTAGCTTTGTTTTTCTTAGTGTAATTCTTTATAAAATAAAGCTTTATATACCACATGACATGAAATAAAACCCATTATTAGGAAACCTCTGTTTCTTTACAAGATTCAAAGCTACATTTTTTTACTGTTTATGTTCATCTCTGTTTCTCATGTTATTTCAGTAGACTGTGAAATCCAAATTACGATTTCTTTAAATAGTAAAGCAAATATGCAATTGTAAATAATATGAGTTTTTTAGTACTGCTCAAAATAAAGTTGTTAATATTTATGCAGATTTTGTTTCGTTTTCTTTTGTCCTTTGCATTTGTACGCATCAGCACAATTCATGAGTAGATAATTTATTTATTAATTTTAAAACATCATTCTGTTATTAAAACAATTTAATATTAAGTTTAAAAGAAAGTTAAAAGGGGAGAACACTTGTAATTACCAGGCAGCAAATACTTAAATGCAATACTTCCATAGAAATGTCTTCTATTTTCAAAATATTTCTTTGTACACTAGTATTACTTATTATAATAGTATTTTTCACTTAAAAGTTGCATATGAATTGAAATGCCATATATAGAATTTTTTTTAGATTAGAATATAGTTTATTTAAAAGTAAATTAGAGAGAAAGAGAGAGAGAGAGAGAGAGAGAGAGAAAGAAGGAGATTCACCTCCCCAAGGTAGGGGAGGGAGTCAAAGCTAAGAAGCATGGTGACAGCCATAGCTCAAAAAGCACATGGCCAAGACTATCTTTTAATGCTTTGGAGGTTTCTACTTACTGAAGGTGCTCAGATTATTTTTCAAAATGAGGAATGAGTTTTCAAAATAAACACTCTGTTATTTGAGTTTATAAATTTGGATTGTTATATATTGTTATATACCTTTTCTTAATATGGACACTTGAATTTATTTTATTTTTAAATCAGAAAATATATACTGTGGAAACAGTTTTAGTTAATACACTCAACTAAAACTCTTCATTACTTCTAATGTGCTCATTGATATATCCACCCATGCTAAATACAGTAGAATTGTATGTCTAGAAGAGGTGTGTGTGTGTGTGTGTGTGTGTGTGTGTGTGTGTGTGTGTATGTGTGTATGTGCTGATATTTAATTAATTTACAAAATTACCTATCAGGAAAATTGAAGAAATGTGAGTAAGGTGGTGTAGAGAGTTGTTCCATAAAAATTTCGATGAACCCTTTGGAAAGATTAAAGGTGAGCTGCTTTTTTAAGTAGGAAGAAAACACAAACAAAAAACAATGCTATTGTACTAGGGTAAGCAAGCCAGATGAAAAAAAATTTAGGAAAGAAGTAGAGAATACCTAAACAAGAAATCAGAGAATGTGTAAATGGTTGAGGTTTATGCAAGACACATGAGTGGGAACTTTAATCAGTACACTCATACTCTGAAAAGACCATGGCCATACTTTAGAAGATTAGAGAATAAAATACACTTATACCACTTAAGTTTGAAAGAAATTATTTCTGAATTATCATTTTGAAACATCTTTCCAATTAACTAAACAACTAATCATTCCTTAAGGTTAAACAAGAGATCTTCTACTCTAATGGTTATTATTAAAATTGTCAATATTATTGAATATTCAATATTTGTTTGCTTCATATATTTCATTCAGATAATATGTCTACATTAAACTCCTGTCATTTTTTTCCAATAGTTATTTATTTTCTGTCATATTAAAGTAGTTAAATAGAAAAATAATTTGTTTCTTCCTAAAACTCTACAAAAAATCTCTGTGATTAGTCTTTGGAGTAGTTTTGCAGTTTTTTAAAGTGAAACCCAGCAAATAATTAAATATTTGATTAAAACAAAAACTAGCTTTTAATTATATGAAAATTAATTTTAAATAGCCAATCTCATTTGACACTATTTATTAGAGGAATAATTCAGTATTCGGCACATTTTTATGCTTGTGATTTTTTATTTATTTAGTTTATTTTAAGAAAGCAGGATTTATTCAGAGGACAAAAAGGCTCCCACAGTGGGAGGGGACCCGAAGAGGTTGCCCAATGCTTGTGATTTAACCATGTTTCCACTCTACTTATGTAACTATTTCAACAATTCCAGGAAAATCCTTAGTCTTTAGAAATAAAATTGATTCATGACCTACCTGTTTTGTTAAAATAGTAAGCTTTTGTTTGGACCACTTCTAATCATTAAAAAAAAAAAGAAAGAAACTTTGAGAAGATATATAAAAATAAAACCTAAAGCCCTTTCAGTGGTAGACTGCTGAAATGCACCTTGATTGTTGCAAAGTATTAAAAGCACAAATGCTAATATAATCCATGTAGTCTCAAAGTTAATAAATGTGTGAGCTGTCTTCCCTGGCACTATAGAATGCTGCTCATTTTGGCTGTCAGACCAATAATAATTCAATATATAACACAGATAAAGAACAGCTCGTGGTGCTATCCTCTTCTGAATTTATAACACCTGGGGAAATTAAAAGAAGTCCATCTAGTGAATGACATTAAAGAAGAATAGGCCATGTAGCAACCCAGATAATCCTCCGAGGGTGGCATATCTTTTAGGAATTCTCCAGGGTCTTAAGATCCAGAGTCTGTCCCTTGGTCTTTTGAGTGGCACTAGCCAGATTTTATTAGTCATCCAGGATTGGGTCTCTCCCCAGACAGAGTCATATTGATATTTTATTAATTTATAATGAGAAAATAAGACAGGCCTAGAGGTACTGGGCACCCACAACCTTTAGCCAGTCAGGACAATCTTTCTTTCCGGCAATCTCTGTGAGGAACCCATTAAAATAAAAATTTTCTTGTTGAGCATGGAAGCAGGGAATGGAATGCACTGGAAGACATCAGGTTTCTTTTGTAAACATATGCCCAGAGTTTCAAGTGGGCTATGTCAATATTAACAATGCATTCTCCTCCTCTGCCTGTGTCCTGCCTGTACTGATAAGATACGTAGTTAAGATTGCTGTCCCCACAGAACTTACCTCTAGAGGTTGTAGCTGGGATTTTTGTTAGTGTGGCCTTATGCAGCCATTGTGAAGTAGGATGTGCCAGTGTCTTCCAACTAGCCAGGTCCAGCCCACAGCAGGGCATCCTCATCTGCCTCTGGACTTTGATGGACATGACTTCCCTGGTGTTTGCCTTGGAGGATCAATTGCCACTAATGACAAGATGATAACAGTGGATAAACATGGCCTTTCTCTTGATGTGTCTTTTGTAAAGGTTACTTTGTGTATCCTTTTTATCTACTGGGTTGAATTATAACACATTTGACTTTCAGATGGGAGTCTCATTCACCCCAGACCTTGCAGTTATCTATCTGCAGTTATGCCCTGGTTGAGGCCTTCCTCCTCCCTTTGCTGACAGTGTCATATCCTCTCCTATCTTGCAGTTTTCTTCTCCAATCCCTCCCCCATGCTGCTGCCAGAAGTATATTTTTGAAATACAAATTTGACCATGTATTACTTTTTTGTGATAGACTTGGGGGGGGGTGTTCTTTATTAAGGTTCACTTTCTTTGACTGGAGGCCTCAAAAAGCAGCATTTAACGTTTATTCAAGATTAGACACACTTGAAATTATACACTGGCACTTCTGTTTATGAGCTGGAGGTCAGTTTCATCTTTAGCACCTAATCTGTAAAATGGGAAGTTAAAATGTTATTCAGGGTTGTTGGAAAACTCATAGGACATAATGGGTAAAAAATTGTCCACTGTAGTGTTTGAGGTAAATGTGTTTTCTCCTCTCTCTCCCTGTTCAAGCCTCTTCTCAGACTTGCCCTAGCTGTGTTTCTGACTGGTCTCTTCCATACTGTAGGACTTGCTCTTCACACAGGAAGCCGGGAACCTCAGTGTGTGTGTGTGTGTGTGTGTGTGTGTGTGTGTGTGAGTGTGATTTTCATTGCCCAGCTTTTCATCTCATTTTACCCTTCTCTCTGCTCCAGGTCCTTCCTCTGCTCTCCTTTACTGAAATCTAACCTTTCCTTCAAGACCTAGCACCTATCTTACCTGAGCAGGGACTGTCTGTGCCTACTTGTGGCATGCCCAGAGCATTTTGTGATTCTAGATGGTACTGGCTACTCTGTCGCTCTGTGGCAGTTATTTGAATATCCTGTGCGAGATTGAGAACCCTTTCAGAGTGCCTTGTGTTTACTTCATCCTTGTTTCTCCAAGTTGTAATGTTTGGGGGTGGTCTCTGCATATTTTTAGGGGTGGTGTGGGATGGAAGAAGGGGAGAATGGCATAGACTAGGAGAAATGGGTTTCTGCTCATTCTTCAAGATATCATCTCTAGCATTTTTGTCCGTTGCCGTCTTTCACTAGCACTTTCTGAAGCCACTGCAGGTCTTATTTTATCTTAGGCAACATGGTTATGAGACACATTATGGTGACATCAGGAGTAGGTAAAATGAATTTAGGCTACCATTTTTAAAACATATTGAACTATTTAAATGAAAAATAAATTTAAGGTGCACACTGAAGGTGAAGAATTATCCATAAAGCAGCCAAGCAAAACTCTGATAAAATATGGGTCAGTGGTCTCCTGTCTTGTGCAGAATTTCCACTGAAGAACTCAATCTCACAAAGCCAAATTCAGGTAATTTCTGTGATGCATTGAAATAAAATCTGGTCTGAAAATCTTGAGATGGGTTTTATTATAATTGGCTCTCACTAATATACTATAGTTCTGGCCCTCTCCCTTACTTCTTCCAAAGAATGAGAAAGTTATTAGGTAAATTATCATGACCCATACACAACATTACAGATGAAGGTTCATTCTAGATTAAGGTATGTATTGATGGACAGTGAAAGGAAATATGTGAACTGAGGATAAAGTTTTCTACAAGATGTTGAAATTTTGGTTCCACTTTAATTTTAGCTTAATAAGGAAATACAGTATAATCAAACATGCCTATGTTTGTGAGGCTATCCTGCTGTGTGCTGGCCATACCCATAGCCAGCTCTCAGAGCTTATTTCTTAACAGATTGGAATCTGGCATATGGTGATTAGTGACACTTGCTTCATTGACTTTAGAGGGCTGTTGACTTGGTTGTAGAGATCATTGGTTCATAGACATTAGATTGTATCAATCACCCACCAGGAGGGCTTATGAAAACACAGTTTGCTGGGCCTGACCCCCAGTTGGGGTAGGGCTTAATATTATGCATTTCTAACATTCTCAGATAATGCATAGGCTGCTGGTCTGTAAATCACACTTGGAGAGCCACTGGTATTCAGGCACACCCTGTTTTATTGAGCTTCACCTAATTGTATTTCACAGGTACTGTGCTTTTCACAAATCAAAGGTTTGTGGCAATCTTGGATTGAGCAAGTCAGTGCCATTTTTCCAATAGCGTGTGCTTACTTTGCGTCTGTGTGGCACATTTTGGTAATTCTTGCAATATTTCAAACCTTTTCATTATTATCTGTTATGGTGATCTGAAATCTGTAATCTTTGATATTACTGTTGTAATTGTTTGGGGGCTCTATGAACTGCATCCATACAAGATGGCAATCTTAATTGATAAGTATTGTGTGTGTTTCTGACTGTTCCACTGAATGACTGGCTCTTCCTCTCCTTGGGCCTTCCTATCGCCTGAAACATAACAATATTTAAATTGGGTCAATTAATAACCCTGCAGAGGACTGCTTAAGCCCAGATGTTCAAAGCTTCAGTGAGCAGTGCTCGTGCCACTACACTCCAGCCTGGGTGACAGAGCAAGACCCTGTCTCTTAAAAGCAAAACAAAACCCCACAGTGGCCCTTAAGTGTTTAAGTGAAAGGGAGAGACACATGTTTCTCACTTTAAGTCAAAAGCTAGAAGTGATAAATGTAGGCTGTTGCATCAGATAGCCAAGCTGAGAATGCAAAGGAAAAGTTTTTGAAGGAAATTAAAAGTACTACTTCAGTGAACACACCAATGATAAGAACGTGAAATTACTGAAATAGAGAAAGTTTGGGTGATCTGGATAGAAGATCAAACCAGCTACAACATTTCTAAAATCAGAACCTCATCCAAAGCAAGGCCCTAACTCTCTTCAATTCTATGAAGGCTGAGAGAGGTGAGGAATCTACAGAACAAAGGTTGGAAACTATCAAAGGTTGGTTTATGAGGCTCAAGGAAAAAAGCCATCTCCAGAACATAAATGTATAAGATGAAGCAAGTGCTAATGTAGAAATTGCATCAAATTATCTAGAAGATTCATCTAAGATCATTGATGAAGGTGGCTATTGGAAGAAGATGCCACCTAGGACTTTTATAATAAGAGAGGAGAAGTCAATACCTGGCTTCAAAACTGCAAAGGATAGGTTGCCTCTCTTGTTAGGGGCTAATGCAGTTGGTGACTTTAAGTTGAAGCCAGTGGTCATTTACCTTTTCAAAAATCCTAGGGCCCTTAAGAATGATACTAATCTGCTGTTCATGTGCTATGTAAATGGAACAACAAAGCCTGGATGACAGCACATCTATTTATAGCATGGTTTACTGAGTATTTTAACCTTACTGTTGATACCTACTGCTCAGAAAAAAAAAATATTCTTTTGAACATATATGACTGCTCTTTGATAATGCACATGGTCACTCAGGAACTCTGATGGAGATGTACAGGGAAATTAATGTTGCTTTCATGCCTGCTGATACAACATCCATTCTGTAGTCCATGAATCAAGGAGTAATTTCAACTTTCAAGACTTATTATTTTAGGAATAG
>CAUYQG010150828.1:0-27662 GCA_963574415.1 Tarsius wallacei | reverse complement strand
TAGACAATCACATAATTATAGACAAGTACATACATATCAGGTTAATATTATAAATATACTTTGATAGTTATTTTTTCCATTTCACATTCAAATTATATTTCTGAAACCTTTAAAAACATATTACAGGTTCTTAACAGTAGTTAAGAATTTTTTTTTTTTTTTTAGCTTTAATTTAATGTGGCTGTTACACATTAGATGTTACTTTTTACCAGAGTTTAGAGCTATTCAACTGACAGTTACACTACAGAATAATATTTTGTAATAGCTAGTTACAAGGACATTTTTGCTGAACTTCAGTTTATAAAATGACAACAAATGCTGATCCAGATTTAAAGTAACTTTTAATACTTTCTTTATTGTGGAATACTTGTGAGCTTTAAATTTGTACTTGAAAGAAAAGTAGATTTCCAGGTAATCATTGACTTATTTTATTTTCTAAGAAATAGTTTTGATTTTAAGGACTGCCGATATACTTTCTCTTTTTGTCAGAAGAGATATTCATTATTGTCTTAAGAGTTGTTGACCATCTGGGATTGGGTGAAAAATGAGGTGAAGGGGGGAGTACAGAGGAAAGGATTTCCTTTTGCCTGGGACCATTCTTTTAAACTGTGTGTTAGTTTGGAAGCTTCATTAGTGCAGAAGTCTTAATCTCTTTTATTTCCTGCTGCATCCCCATGTCTGGCACATGGTAGGTGCTCAGTAAATATCTGTTGAATGAGTAAATGGAAAACTGTTTTGCCAGCTGGGGAAGGGTCTGGAGCAAATAAGGATTTTAACCATTGTCCATATATATTCACATATTTGCCTGCTGATAAGTATTCCTTTGAAGAAAGTATCCCTAGTCTAAAAAAGTTTGTGAACAGATGTCAGAAATTTAAATTCATGTTACAACTTAAAATAGAGAAAGAAGTACAAGATTGTCAGCAAGCATTTATGAGATCTCTATGTCTGTGACAATTCAAGATACTGGTGATTCAAGAAATAGGTTAAAAATGAAACACAGTCTAAGCTCAAACTTTGAAAGTCACCACATGTGCTCCCTCCCTCGTAAATTCTACACTAACATTTTTCTGTTCTCATCTCAATTCCTTGTTTTTTCTGTTTATTTTCCTTTGCTTTTGGCAGAGCCTTTCAGTAGTACAGAGTGAAACCATCAGCTAAAGTATCTTATGCTTATTTTCACAAAGTACACATTAATTTAGTGTTTGAAATTTTAGTAGACTAGTGAAGGTTTATCACAAATCAGTGTCTGATATTCGTGTGATAAAAGTAGCATTATGTCGAGAAGCCACATTTTAAGGCTAATAGAAGGAAGGTCTTTGTGTAGACAGCAGTGTATAAAGGTAGAATAGGTTTCATTGGGAGACAGTTGCCATACACTTGTAAGACTTCTCAAAACTTTTTAAAACTAAGCTTCAGTTTTTTTTACCTAGAAAATATTTTAGTAACCCTAAAATCAGTTATATATTCACATATATTTGTCTAGAGTATTTTCATGTTTTAATTTTTAAAAAATTTTTCTATTCATGCCAAACAGCATAAGTGCCGAGATTGCAAACAAGACTGGTGTACATGTTACTGGGAAGACATGCCTTTAAGCCAGTGTATAGTATAAAGTGTTATAAGTGTGATGAAATTTTCTAGGGATAATAGATTGGACAGAAGCAAGAGTGGAAGTAGAGAGATCCAGGATACAGGATCTGACAGTACATGATGATGGTCTGTAGCCAGTACTAGAGTAAGGTGCCTGCGGCTAGGCAGAAGAAATATTTCAGAAATATTTAGGGATCAGGATAGACAGCTTCATGATTGATTGAATGTTGTTCTTAGAGCTAACTTTCAGGTTTTTGGCTTGAGCAGTGGGACAGGAACAACATCGGTGTCATTTACAGAAATAGGGATACTGGAGGAGGAACAACAAGGTTCATGGGAGACATCTAACTAGAGAGTTGGCATAGGTTCTCTAGATAGATAAAATGAGGTGCGGACTGCAAATTTGGGAACTTTTGCAGTTGGTGATTGGCACAATAGTTGTAGATATACAGAACACTAACATTTGAAGGTTAGGTAGAGAAGGGGAACTAGTGAAGCAGACTGAGAAGATTGTTAGAGAAATAAGGGTAAAAGCTAGGAGAGTGTATTGCCATGCAGTGGGGAAAGGAGATAATCTGTCAGATGAAATAATGAGATACTATGGAAGGGGTTGAGTATGAAGCAAAGTGAGACTTCTTGCCTTGATTTGAAGACAGGACACTTCCTCCTGGATAGTAAGAGGAAACAAAAAAATGGGTGCAAAGGCAGGTGCTTTTGTAGATTTGGTAGGTATAAAGGATCCTTAGGTGTTTATGTAGTTTCCATATGTCATCTCAGAATGATGGAAAGAAGGGTGGCTGTAGTTGATGTGTGACTATAAAGGAAAGAGATTACACGATAAGAATGATTAAATTTATGGGCTATGGAATTTTTTGTTGTTGTTTTTGATTTTGCTTTTGAGTTGGAGTTTCACTCTGTCACCCAGACTGGAGTGCAGTGGCTGCTCTTGGCCACTGCAGCCTCGACCTGCTGGGCTCTGGCGATCCTTCCGCCTCAGACTTCCAAGTAGCTGGAACTACAGGCGCACGCTACCACGCCTGGCTAATTTTTGATTTATTGTAGAGGTGAGGTCTCGTCAAGTTGCCCAGGCGGGTCTCGAACCCGCGGGCTCAGGCAATCCACTCACCTCAGCCTCCCAAAGCGCTGGGATTACAGGCTGAGCCACCGAGCCTGGCTTGAGCTATGGAATTTAAAGTGAATACTGAAGCCGATGAAGATAAGAGAGGGCATAGAGATAGGCAAAAATTAGTGGATCCATTCTGTGGCAGTCAAGAATGAAGAGCTGTGGGAATCATGAGCAAGCGAGGGGGAGCGCTGTGAAGACTGTCTTCAGAGAGAAGTGTTTGCATTTTTTAAAAGAATACTCTTGTATCTTTATATTTTTAGCAGTGAACCTCTACCGGATATCTAATGAGTGTTCTTGTCTGTTGACTCAATTAGAGAATAAGTAACAAAAATTCAAGGTAGAAATTAATAAATGCTTGTGGAGACCGGATAAAATGTTATGGGGGTTAACTGAAGAGAATTCTCTTGAGGCTATGATTTGGTTTCCTGGAGGCATTTTAAATGGTTCTTTTAAGTTTTTTTCTTCTGAATTTCTATAAATTATTCTTTCTGTGCTGATTTTAAGGTAGGAAGTAGCACTAACATACTTTCTTGTATTGCTTCATTATATCTAAAACCATGTCTTATGTAACTTCTTGTAGAAGTTTGTGGTGGAAATAGTGATTGCTAAAGACTAGGCTATTATTGTACTCAACAAGCTTAAGGGGAAGATTTTTTTATTTTTGCAATTCCTCTGGATAAAACATGTGGAGGAAAAATAAGGACATATAAATTATTCACACATATTCAATTATATAGACCACCTCTGTAGGAGAAGGCTTTTGTAAATCTTTATAGTACAACTCCTGATTTGACATAGGGGCTCAAAGGACCAATCTGAATGAGTAAATTGTCATGTGATTTGGGAAAAAATGCGCTTTCTTTTTTAGCTTAACTAGAAATAGCCTCAGTTAATCTTATTTAAATGGGATTAAATGAGAACTTATTTGAAATTTTAGCATTTTGTGTTACACACTTTAAGTACTAAGTAAATGTTAGGCATTTGTATCCATTTACTAGTCTTTTTTTTTTTTTTTTTTTTTTTTATAAAAGACAGGGACTCAAAATAAACTGGAGGGCTTTTATATATAGATTGCTGGACCCTATTCCCAGAGTCTGTGATCCTTTATTCTGTGCTGCATCTAAGAACTTGCATTTCTACCAAATTCCCAGGTGATGCTGATGCTGAGGATCTGAGACCACACTTTGAGAACACTGCCTTAGGCTAAGAGCTATAAAAAAAGAAAGAAATTTACTTATAATAGGAAATATTGATAATGGTGATGCTTTAGGAAAAGATCATAATTATTTTTAATAGACTTTATTTTTTAGAGCATTTTTAGGATCGCAGCAAAATTGAGAGGAAAGTACAGATATTTCTCATGTACTTCCTGTTTCCACTCATGCATAATGCTCCTCATTGTCAACATCCCCCACCCGAATGGTACATTTGTTATAATTGATGAACCTGCATTGACACATCATTACTACCTAAAGTCCATAGTTTGCAACATTGTAGTGTCATACTTACTTTTCATAACTTTTATGTTTATATTTTATGAATCAAAGAAAATAGTTAAGAACCATTCAGTTTATAGAGTTTCCTAACCAGTAAGTTGCCAGAGTGTGCTATAAATGGGTTGCATGTGTACCCAGATACTTATTCCATCTGTCCCTAGGGTGGGGTGGGGACTAGTTTGGGGAACCAGCTGGTAACCTGCTGTTCCAAGGGCAGAGGGAGTCAATCACACATGTGACTTACTTGCCTTGTTGCTGAACATTGGTAGGGAAACTCTAGGCTAGAGACCAGAACAAATAAAGTGTATTTGTTTTCTCAAAAAAGCTATTTTAGTCATTTTTGGTAAAGGAATTTTATAGTGAAATTTGAGATTGAACTCTTTAATGTATAAAATATTGATATTTCACCCTAGTTATTGACCTGCAAAGCAAGGTCCCTAAAGGGATCCCTACTCTTAGACTACTAGAGAACTATCTCACCTTGATATAGAAGTCAGCCACCGGGCTGCCAGTAAATAGAACACACATTTTGAGGGATTGAGAGGGAAGTTTTGAGGCTTTTAAAATTTAATTTTCTTATTCATTCTTTCTTACACTATTGATAATTAGGATAAAATAGCAAAGCTTCTGTGCATTTTATCACTAGTAGTACTTCACTTTATCTTGAAAGGGAAGAAAAATTTTTCTTTACTTTTAGGTTCTGTGGCTGGGCCTGTGACGTAAACTGACAACAAATTGACAGGAGAAAAGGCATACACATTTATTTAATGGTAAAAGGCTTACATGATTTGGAGAAGTTGGGGGGGGGTGGTAAGATTGGAGAGGTTCATACAAGAAGAGAAAACCCCAAATAAATGGCTGGACTTGAAGGCTTTTATATCGTTTTTAAAAACAACAGTAGATTTAAAGAGAAGTCACAAGACAAAGGGACTTTTAGTTTCTAGGGTCGGTAAAGATATGGGGGAACTAATGGTAAATAAGGGCTTGCTAGTCTTATTAGTAAGATTTGTTTGTGTAGACTCTTCTTGGTGCCATCTCATCTTTGGAACAAAATTGTTATCCTCTTCCTGGTACAGGAAGTGGTCAGGGGAGACACCTTCACAAGAGGAATTTTATCTTCCACTTTCAGGCAGATAAAAGACAGAGGGCTTGTCCTTTGCATGCTTTCTCAGTTGCCTTCAGCTCAAAAATCATCCTTATGCCAAAGTAGCAGATTTCAGGGTGGCATATTTTGATACTTACAACTAGAAGTTAGAAATAGCTGTGATGTCATTTATTTATATTTATATTTATATATATGTGTGTGTGTATGTGTATATACATACATACATATATGTGTGTGTGTGTGTGTATATATATATATATGTCTCGTGACATGTTTTATAATGTAAATACTTCACGAAGAGAGCTTCCTTTCATGATCATTTGTCCTAGTATGGTAATTGGCCCATATATGGCTTTTGTCAGACATTTTGAGACATTTAAAACTTCTTAGGTAGGATAAGACATTACTGTAAGATCAGTTGTTCATATATACTCTTTCAATTTTTTTCCCTTTTTCTCAGTTAATTTTTTTATGTAGTTTTCACAGTAGAGAGTTTCATATTATACTAACACTTCACCTAAATAGAGGTTAATCTCTGGCAGTCTCATCTAACTAAAACACAGTAAGTAAACAAGGCTTACATGAAAAATACAAAAGCTTTAGCTTATTTTGAATGTCACTAAGTTAATGACTAAGGCTCATTATTAGTTTTTTGGGGTGAGAGGCTATGTTGACTTATTTTATATACAGCTTCTATAATCTTAGTTATCTGGTTTGTGTCTCCTTAAGTTATAAAGGGAAGAGTGATTGCAATAAATAGAGGTTCAGTGGCAACAGTAGGAAACCATAACCCTGCTGATAGGAGCTCAAAAAGTCAAACAGTATGTGTTTATGTAGTATGAAGGCAAGTGGTTTAACATTTTAATAGACCCTTAGATCTGAGATGTACTAGAGTGGTGACTAATGTTGATAGGGTTATCACATTACTGTTTGGTATATTCATACAAGGGTAGTAAAGAATGCATTACATTTGACAAATTATACTCGGAGTTTCAAAAGTTGTTTCCAAATTTTACTTAACTAATGTTGATGAGCATTTATTATGTCTTAATCGACTGTGTAAGTGAAATATGAAAAATATTCATATTTCTTTATAATTTTCAATTGTTGGGATTGGAAGTTTTCAAACTTTAAATTGCATTTATTTATATAAAAGGAAACATTTTAAGTGAGAAAAGTAGTGGCTTTTTGCATAGTACAGGAATCAGCAAACCATGGACAAAGGATAGCCCATGAGGTAATAATGGTTTTTACATTATTATTCTTGAAAAAAATTGGAAGAATAACATGTGATTATAACAATATATGACTTACAATAAAGATATGAAAATGATATGAAATTAAAATTTCAGCATCTTTAAGTAAAGTCATATTGAATCACAGCCTTGCTCATTTCTTTACATGTTGTCTGTGGCCACTTTTGCACTACAGCAGCAGAGTTGAGCCAGAGAGAACTGCAAAGCCTTTCTACAAAAAAGTTTGCTGACTCTTGGCATACTAGATTTATTTAGGCTCTAAGGATATACTATGACACTTAATTAAAGTTCTGTCTTATTTTCAGATATCCATGAGTCTATGAAGGAAAGTAGCTTGTGTCAGGTTTTCTGATCTACTTGTGATGATTGGCTGAGTATTTTATTGTTTTATTATCACTTATTTGACAGTAATAACCTGCACTTGGCCTGTCATATAGTAGGCACTCCATGATTGATTGAGTGATAGCTACAGATTGTACTTACATAATAACAGATTCTGGTTTGTTTAGTAGAAAGTTTTCTATTTGTATATTTTAAAAATTATTAAGTAGAGCTGAAAAATGCTCTGAAATAAGACAAAAGCTTGCTGTTGTTAGGTGATTAAGCTACATCATAGTAAGCTGGAAACAGGGCTGCTTTTCTACCACCAGTGATTTTTGGTTCTCTTCACATTCTCTTTCCTTTTCCCTCTGAAGTTATAAAACTCTGTGCTTTGATCTGTGCTTGAAAGAGATTAATTTGTGGTTGTTGTAGAGTCACAAATTGGGTAGTTGTAAAAATCACCTTTGTTGAGATATAATTTGCATGCAGCAAAGTCTAAAGCTTTAATTTTTATAATTGTATTGATCACCATCAAAATTTAGAACATTTCCAAAAATTTTGTTTTCTGACACTTGCAGTTAATTCCACCCCTCATCCAGACTCCTGCCACAGGCAACTAGTTATTTACTTTCTGTCACTGTAGTTTAGCAATTTTAGAATTTCTTATAAAAGGAGTCATAAAGTATATACCTCTTTTTGTCTAACTTATTTACCTCACCTTGTTTTTAAAATCATCTACATTGATGCCCGTATCAATAATTTGTTTGTATATATACTTGTTATTGAGTAGTATTCTGTTGTATGAAAATTCTACAGTTCGTTTATATATTTTTTTGTTGATGGACATTTGAGTTATTTTGGGGTTTTGACTATTATAAGCAAATCTATGAATATTCACATACAAGTCATTTTGGATATTCATGTTTATACTTATTTCTCTTGGGTAAACATCTGGAATTGGAACTGCTGGGCTCTATGGTTAGAGTATGTTTAACATTTTAAGAAACTGCCAAAATATTTTTTAAAGTGGTTGGATTATTTTACCATCCCAATCACCAGTGTAAGAGAGTTCCAGTTGTTTCAAATCTCAATACTATTGGCGTTGTTTGTTTTTTAAATATCAGACGTTTTATTAGTGGGTATATAGTAGTATTTCCTAGTTACTTTTCTGTGCTTTTCTATGATCACTAGTGGTGATAATGTACTTATTGACCATTTGTATATCTTTTGTTGATCATCTATTTAAAACTTTGCCATTGATTGACTGATTGATTGAGATAGGGTCTTTGTCCCCTAGGTTCTGTTGTCAAGCTGGAAGAGCAGTGACACTGTCATGGCTCACTGCAGCCTCAAACTCCTGGGCTCAAACAATTCTCCTGCCTCAGGCTCCCTACTAGCTGGAAATACCGATGCATGCTACCATGCCTGGCTAATTTTTGTTTTTGTAGAGACTGTGTCTTGCTATGTTGCCCATTCTGGTCTCAAACTCCTGGCTTCAAGCATTCTTCCCATCTCACAAAGTACTGGGATTACGGGCATGACCACATGCCTGGCTCACATTATTTAAAAATCAGGTCTAACTCTTATTTAGTTATGAGAATTCTTTGTATATACTGGATACAAGTTCTTTGTCAGATGTATGTGTTTCTAATATTTTCCTCCTTGCCTATGGCTAGCCACAGCTTAATAGTGTTTTTCAAAGAACATGAGCAATATTTAATTTGATGAATTCCGGTTAATCAATTGTTTAAAAATTTTCTGTCCTGTAGAAATGTTTGCCTGCCCCTATAGTTGTGAAGCCTTTTCTTTGTTTTCTTTTATAATTTTTAATAGTTTTAACTTTTACATGTAGGTCTATAATCATTCCAAGTTAACTCATTTGTGACCACTGATGTGAATTTATGTCATTCCGAATTCTATTCCTGGTTGCCACTGACATGAATTTACATCTTTACAAATTGTTTCTGAATGCTAGAATGTTTTCATATGTATGTGTTATTATATTTTGCTTGAAAATGAATAGTCAGGCAAGGAGAAATTTAATTGAGATAATTATCTGATATTAACTGTGCAGTGATGTTATTGATTTACATACTTTGTAAAAATTGCAAGTTGGTCATTATTTTGTTGCAATTAGTGTTATATGCTTGTATTTTGATATTTTAGGGCTTTCATACTTCAGTGTTAAAAAAATTTACCATAATTATGGAAAATGAAGAAATATATGCTGATGAGATTTCCAAGGTCGAAGATGAATCCAGTGAACTTATCAGTGATAGTGAGACATATAGTGATGTAATGCACTGTAAACAAAGAAATATAATGCAGATATTCTATGACGGTTAATCTAGTACTGGTGACAACGAACCAGACATTTGAGTGAATAAAATATGATCCAAAAAGAAACTTAGAAGTGTTTATTGGTAATCCAGTTCTTAAGGTATTTTCAAATGATCCTCAAGTATAAATGAAATTGCCAGACTACTTATTGGAGGTGATTTTGTAGAAATGATTGCAACTGAAACTAACAGGTATTATGATCAGATGTATCACAGATATAAATGTCCAAAGAAATAAAAAAAGTAGAACAGTACTACAGTGTCCAATATGAAAATTTTCTAGCATTAAATATTTTAATGGGATAAGTGAAGACAACCACAGTGCATGATTATTGGCCAACACATCCATCAATTGTGATGCCTTTCCTTTCCAAAATAATGACACAAAATAGATTCCTACAAATTTTGTGGTCTTTGCATTTTTTCAATAATGCAGAAATGTCAAATCCATGCAGATTATGCAAAATTGAACCTGTAATAAATTATGTTTTAAATAAGTTCAACACAATGGACAAACCTGAAGAAGAACTTTCATTGGATGAATCCATGATACCTCATTATGAAAGACTGTCTTTGGGGGTTTATAATCTGAATAAAAATACAGGGTATGGAATGCTAGTCAAAGTGGTGTCTGAGACAAATACTGGATATGTCTACAACTTTCAGTTGATTGTGGAAAAGGTGACAATTTAGAAAAGACCATTTCATTTGTACTTAATGACAGAAGTTTGTGGCAATCAGCTTCAGATTTTTTTATTTTCACCTCCTCTCAGTATTAGGAAAGTGAAAAATTTGCTGGTTGCAAATGTGTTAATATTTGTTTAGTTGTGAGTTAATGTTTTGAGGTTCAGTGCTTTCCTCCCAATATACATATCTGTTCCAAGCATCATTTGTTCAAAAGAGAACCATTTTTCTGTTGGCATGTTTGTTTAGAATCAATTGACCATATATGTATGGGTCTGTTCTAAACTCTTTTCTGTTGTATTGACCTACATGTCTGCTCTTAGGCTAGCATCACACTATCTTGATTACTATCTTTTTATAATACGACTTGAAATCAGGTACTATCAGTTCTTTATCCTTGTTACTAAAGTTAATGTTGGCTATTCTAAGTCTTCTGCATTTCCATATACATTTTAGAATAAGAGCTCTTTTTTTTTCTTGCTGCGATGGTTTGAAGGCATTTATCTGATAAAAGTTACTATTTCTCTTATATTTTTCTTTAGTCTTTTTGACTGCTTGTTCTTAAAAGAAACATGAGATGGGGCTGGATATGGTGATTCACACCTGTAATCACAGGCAGCATTTTGGGAGGCCGAAGC
Source organism: Tarsius wallacei (assembly GCA_963574415.1). NCBI lineage: Eukaryota > Metazoa > Chordata > Mammalia > Primates > Tarsiidae > Tarsius > Tarsius wallacei. The sequence goes on along the minus strand of CAUYQG010150828.1, from coordinate 17,104 downwards.
AGAAGCATTAGTGGAGCCCAGGAGTTTGCGACTAGCCCAAGTAACATAGTGAGACCTTGTCTCTACAAAAACATCAAAAAAAAGTTGCCAGTCATGGTGGGCACACCTGTAGTTCCAGCTACTGGAAAGACTGATGCAGAAGGATCATTTGAGCCCAGGAAGTCGAGGCTGCCATGAGCCATGATTGTGCCACTGCACTCCAGCCTGGACAATAGAGTGAGACCCTGTCTCAAAAAACAAAAACAACAAAAGAGATATGAGATGGGTCTCTGATTTGTTAAGTCTGCCCTCTTAACTGATATTTTGGGGGCACATTTTAAAATATACATGATGAACTTCATTTCTAGACTACAAATTTTTGCTTCAGATTAGTCCTCATTAGCATGAGATAATTTATTTATATTATGGTTTTCCTATTTCCTGATGAAGCATCTCAGCAATGATGTTAATAATTTAATATTGTGATCCCATTGGTTGCTTTGTAAATACTTCCAGAGGACACAGAACTGAGAAGTTAGATCTATTTTCTACTTGAACTTCAAAGTAAAGAATTGAAACTGGCCAGTTGCAGCGGTTTATGCTGTTAATCCCAGCATGCTGGGAGGCTGAAGCAGGAGAATCACTTGAGACCAGGAGTTCCAGATCTGCCTAGCAAAATGATGAGATACTGTCTCTACAAAAAATTAGCTGGGTATGGTGGAGTGTGCCCGTGGTCTAGCTACTCAAGAGTCTGGTGTAGGATTGCTTGAGCCCAGGAGTTCGAGGCTGCAGTGAACTATTACTGTGCCTTTGCACTCCAGCCTGAGTGACAAAGCAAGACCTTGTCTCCAAAAATATAACTGAAACTTTTTTTTTGAGATTTTTCTTATGTATGTTTATTATAGCTTTATTTTATATACATATATATATATTTTTTTTTTTTTTTTACTTTTTTAGTTTTTATTTTAAAGATGTGAGGTACAATTTAGGATTAGGCATACAAGTGGTCATCGTACAGGTAAAGCTTGCGCCTCCCTTTGGTCCCACATTGCCTGGTTTGAGATTAGGTACCCTTATTGATGTTGTGTCCTCACCCCTACCCTGGCAGTATCCCACTACTGCCAATTCCTTTCTTATAGTATTATGGTAAATAAGAACTGAAACTTTTGCTTGCATATGGGCCTCTGTTGAATCCTACTTTTACTAATATACATTTCAAAGTGTTTAATAAAAACACATTTTTAAGAGGACATATATCATAGTAGCTTTGTGGATAAAAATATATTTTGTTTTTCAACTCTTATTATTTTCTCGAATAGATGCTTTAGTTGAACTAAAGCTGATAATCAGTATATCCATCTTAAAGGGCCTCAAGACGCATCTTTCATTTTAAGTGCTTTAAAAAAGGACATTGTATCACAGGGTAATTAAACACTTGACATTCACAAAAGTGTTTCAGAATATAGTCGGGTACTATATTTATTTGTTTCAGCTATTCAGTGATAGCTAAAGGGAACAGGAAAGTAAGTTTCTTTAAAGTAGTTGATTTAACACAGGATCTTGAGGCTTTATGGAATTAAAATGAGCCAGCTAATAAAAATAATCCAGTAAAAATATGCTTAGCCTTTAAAATGTGGCTTCAATTTATTGTCTATGAAATAAAATCAATTATGTCCATTAGTTTAGGGTTAGCAAACTAACACCTGTGAGCCAATTTCATCCCATTGCCTGTTTTTTACAACCCCAGAGTAAGATAGCTTTTACATTTGCAAAAGTTGGAAAAAAAAAAAACAGGAATAATATTTTGTGTCATGAAAATTATATGAAATTAAAATTTTAGTGTCCATAAATAAAAGTTTATTTTGAAATAAAGTTAATACATATTGCAATTTTCCTAGTCACTCATTTTTAAAATTACAGTGTCTTAAATAGAAAGGAAAAATAAAAGGAAAATAATTTAAATGTATTTTACCTAAAATAAATTTAAAATAAGATGTGCTTTTATATATAAATACTTAGATATTGTTATGTATGATTAAAACAGAGAAAAATTAATTAAATTTCAAAAAATAAGAACAGTGACAGCATTCTTTAATCAGAATACAGTGAGATCATGCATTTATAACAAACTTAGAAAACAGGAGAAATTTACCACACAAAACCTGAATAGTTATTTTGGCAACTGTAGGGTCAAAATGAAAATCAAACCACTGTGATGAAATATATATATGTGGGACGTAGCTAAAGGTGCCCAGAATAAAATTTCTTACTTTAAAGGAATTAACTGCTGAAAAATTGCTAGTGAATTTACTGATAAAGAAAATTGTATTAAATAAGTTTAAGCACCCAACCAAAGATGTTAAATAACAAAATAAGCCTAAATAAATAGAAGGAAATTAAATAAATATAAAAATAAGAATGCATTATGAAAAACAATTATTAATCATAAGCTTTTAAAAACAAAAGATGAAAAATGTTAGTCAACCTAATAAAGTAAAACTAGGAGGCATTACAAGATGTTTTGGTGGGTATTCAGAAACTCAATTTAGAACAGGTTAGGATGTCTGTTGTATTAAAATTAGAGCTGTCAATTCGGTGAGGCAGTAGCATAGAAAGAGGTCTGGTTTGGGAGACAAATACTTGATAGTCATCAGTATATGTATATATTTAAAGCCATGAGACTAGGTGATATTACCAAAGAAATCCAGGTGGAAAAAAAGGAGATGGGGTGCAAGAACTTAGCTCTGAGATACTTTGTTGTGAAAGGGAAAGTGAGGAGAAATGCCCTACTTAAACTGTCTTGGAATTGTCAGTAAGGAGAAAAGTCAACTTTGTCGAGAAATGAGTGATCATCTATGTCAGTGTTGATGTACAAGGAAGGTAAGAATTCACAGTTGATTATTATATTTAGCTGTCTGGAGGTCATTGCTGATCTTGATACAGCATTTTCAGTGGTGTAAGTAAGCTTGATTCCAATGGGTTAAAGAAAATGGGAGGTGAGGAATTGGAGTCAGTGATGATGGAAAACTTTTTTTTACCAAAGTTCTGCTATTAGAAAATAAAGTAATGGGATAATAGCTAAAGTAGAATTAGGGCTGTAATTTGTTTTATTTTGTTTTGTTCTCAAAAAGGAAGAAAAACATTGAAAGGCTTATGGGAAAGATCAAGGATAGATGGACAAATTGATGATTAAGGAGGGAGGAGGAGAATTTAGGAAACAGTCCTTGAGTAGGCAAACAAGACTGAGATCTAACACGTAAGTATAAAATGTTGGTCAAATCTAGGAGTATGAATTATTTATTCAGTGTCGAGAGAGGCCTCGGAGTATATCAGAGTATATTGGTATAAATGATGGTAAGTGGAGGATGTGGTTTTGGGAGCCTTTGCAAAGTATCTTCTTGTTCTTTTTATATTTGCAGAACAATCGGCTGAGGGTGATATGAGGAAGGTGTGGGAAATTGGTGAAGAGTGAAAAAAAAATAACATTAACTGTCTTCTATACAAATAGCAGAGTCCATGGACAACTCATGAAGTTGGGCAGTGTTAAGTGCCAAATTAAGGACAGTGATCCTGAATTTAAAATGAGACAAGTGAACATGGTTACGTTTTTTCTCTAACCATATTCAACTCTGCCAGTTCAAATGTAGATTGAGTAGAAAGATTAAACCAGGGTTAGAGTTTTGCCAAGGAAGTAAATTACAAAAAATGAGAATGAAAATAGTGAAAGTGTTCAGATTGTATGTGAGGGAGTTATAATTATTGGCCATGTAATTTATGTTGGGTAAAGAAGAAAGTGAATACATAACAGGATAAAAGCCATTGGTGATAGGATTAGTGAATTTTTGGATCACAGTAGGCCTAAAGGATTTTGGAGATAAAGAGTCAGCTAGAAGGAATGGAGGTGGTGGTTAGAAAGTGTTATTACATCAGAAGGTGAAATTGAGAATATAGAGGGGGTAAAGTTACTGGTTAATGAAAAGTCTCAGGTATGATCATGGTTGTGTGGAGTGGAAGTAGGCAGAATAAAAGATCTTTGGAGAAGACGAAGTCGAGAAAATGATAGATGAGGGTCTAAGAGTAATTATCGATATGGTTATTAAAATAATGAACAATCATGCAAGGAGTAGATTTGAAGAGTATGATGGTGAGCTGAAAGTTAAAATTTCTAAGAACTCATGGGTGAATAGAAGAGGTATCAAGAACAGGTATTGGGTGGTATATATCACAGGAGATTTTGTCTGGAAGACTCTATGTATAGTAAGGACACTGACATTATCTCCAGGCCTATTTGAACATGGGATACAGGAGGGCTTATGGGAAAGATCCAGGATAGATGGACAAATTGATGATTAAGAAGGGAGGAGAAGAATTTCAGAAACAGTCCTTGAGTAGGCAAACAAGGCTGAGATCTAACACATAAGTATAAAATGTTGGTCAAATCTAGGAGTATAAATCATTTATTCAGAGTGTTGAGAGAGGCCGCAGAGTATATTGGTATAAATGCTGGTAAGTGGAGTCAGATGGTATAGTATTTTAAGGGGAAAGCTGAATTTCAATTAGAACGAGAAGACACAGGAAACATTTAGAGAAGACGTTGAAATTATTAATGGCATTTTCTAGACGTAGAGAGATTTAACTTTTATTTACCTAATATAACAGACACATTATTTTACCTTGCATTTTAAATTCTAGGTATATTTAAGATATTCTTGCGTATGTGAGAAATGATACATATAGAATGGTGGGCTTTTTTCCCAGCATCGTTTAATAGTAAAAGATGAGACATTGTATGTTTTTGAAGTATACTGGTTAAATAATTTGTAATACACCCTTATGATATAATTCTGTGCAACTATTGGGGAAAAAATGAGGTAGCCCTAATAATATATATTGATGTGAAATTATTGTCAAGATACTATTAAGTGAGGGGAGATAAACCAAGATGCAAATCAATATATATGCTATCATCCTGTGTATTTGATTTAATTTAGCTCTTTTTTTTTTCTTTTTTTTTTTGCATCAGTCTCACTCTGTTGCCCAGGCTGGAGTGCGGTAGGTAGCATGATCACAGCTTACCACACTTTTGACCTCCTGAGCTCAGGTGATCCTTCTACCTCAGCCTCCTGAGTAGCTGGGACTACAGGTGTGCATCACCACACCTGGTTAATTTTTAAATTTTTTTGTAGAGATCTCATCTTGCTATGTTGCCCACACTGATCTTGAATTTCTCAGCTCAAGCAGTCCTCTCCCCTTGGCCTCCCTAAGTCCGTCCCTAAGTGCTAGGATTACAGACATGAGCCACCGTGCCCTGCCCTATCTATTTAATTTTTAAAAGAACACGAATACATGTGTGCTTTTTTATGGGAGGATGCACAAAAAGGTTTTACTTTATAACTTCTAAATTTTTATAAACTTTTTGTTTCTTTTGAAATAATACTTAGCTGAAAACACAAACATATCATATAGCTATACAAAAATATTTTCTTTATATCCTTATTCTACGAGCTTTTTTGTTTTAAAAAATTGTTTTGGTTTATTTTACTTTTAAAACTTTTTTTGAAAAAACTACACAAACACACACATTAGCCTAGGCCTACACAGGGTCAGGATCATCACTGTCACTGTCCTCACCTCCACATCTTGTCCCACTGAAAGGTGTTTGGGGCAGTAACACGCATGGAACGGTCATCTCCTGTGATAACAATACCTTCTTCTGGAACACCTCCTGAAGGACCTGTCTGAGGGTGTTTAACAGTTAACTTTTTAAAAAATAAGTGGGAGCACACTCTAAAATAGCAATAAATATACAGTGTAATAAATATATCAACCAGTAATAGTCTTGTATTACATTATCAAGTTATTATGTACTGTACATAATTGTATGTGCTATACTTTTATACAACTGGCAGCATTGTGAGTCACTGATTGACAGGAAATCTTCAGCTCCATTATAATTTTATGGGACCACCGTTTTTCATGCAGTTCATGTACTATGCGTTACATGATTCTAATGTGTTCTGGTTTTTTTAACACCTTGGTTTTTCAACAGCTAGGTTAGTATCTGGCAGATAGCAGGTGCTTTGGATAGTTGATGGTTGAGACTATTCATGCATCATCCTTTTGTTCTAGAGGGCCCCAGGAATCATTGACTCCTGAATTCTTATGTCATATTATCATTTGGCATTTGCTTATATTGTGTTAATCTTTCCTAATTATAAACCCTGTGAAACTATCTTACTCTTTTTTATTCTTTATGTTTTACTTATTGCACATATTGAACTATTATGTATTATTTTATATCACATAGCATATAGTATTATTCTGTTACTATTTTATTTATTTTGCCTGTATATATGTTATTTGAAGACCAGCTAATTTGTTCTCATTAATATTGCAATTTTGCATAATTGAGACTCTGGAACCAGACTGCTTGAATTTGAATTATCTAGTGTAACTTTGGACAAATTACTTTATATCAGTATATCTCAATTTTTTAAAGCTATACAATGGAGATTTGAAGTTTAGCATAATTTATGTAAAGTACTTAAAACAATGCCTGACATATCATAAGTGTTATGTATGTTATGGAAACGTTAGGTATTATTATTATTATTATTATTGCTCTAGGAGAAAGTAACTTGAGTAATATAAATTCTTAATTTACTCCACCAGTATTTGTATTCTTTAAAGATCCACCTATTTCTTTTCGTTACAATGGCCAATTTCTAAAAATAAATTTTGTTTGTTTGAAATTATAGTTAACCTGTGTTTCTTGAGGCACACTATCATGATAATGAATGAGAGCTTTAACAACTGCTCTTACTTTATATTTTCATTTGATAAATTGTATTCTAGCATTCAGAGATATTATTCTGCCATGTTAATACCTATTTTTTTTTTTTTTTTTTTTTTCCATAAACATCACGTTGCCATTTTTTGAATTGAGTTGGTAGTGATAGTGACACTCAAAAGAGCCTATTTTGCCTCTGACAGTGTGGAGACTCTTCTAATCTTTTTGTGGAAAATGAAGTGTCTAATTCACTGCAGGCAGTTTGCTGTGTGTAAACCTTAGTCTTATACTGCAAAAATAACACTTCCTCTACAAATGTGTTTTTTCTTGAAAGTTCTCCATTTTGAGATACAACATGGAAACTTTTACAACAGCTAATTTTCTTAAAAGGCCTAAGTTAGCCAAAATAAGCACATATTTCAGTAAAAGCCTATTTGATGATCTTGGTTCTGTTTCCTTAGCAAGATTGGGAGAGAAAGAGGGCATATTTTTACCATAATGTATTTTTTAAAAAGAGTAAAAGAAAAGGTCATTTAATTTGGGCTTTTTTTTATAAGTGAGTTTGTGCTTACGAAACTTGGATAGTTTTCCTCTTCAGTTTCCTCCTTTTTACTCTACTTAATAAAAAGTGACCTGGGGAGTGCAATATATTCATTGAAAGGCATCCCAGTTTCTCGATGTTCACTGTGCTCCTTTTCTGAATTGGGCTGTCCTCAGATCCTCTCATACAACACCTGTCAGCTCATCATCTGAATGCAGAACACGATTATTCCAGTGACATTTTAAACCCAATTTTCCTGTAAAAGGTTTGCATTTCCATTCAGCTGATATTTATGAAGTGTCAACGATGTGCTCAGTGGTGTTCTTGATGCCTACAAACTGGTGCCTGCCCTTGAGCTCGAGGCTATAGCGGAAGCACTTGATGGCCAAAAAAAGGTATCCAGAGCTCTGATAGAAGTATGCCCAAGGGGCTGTGGGAACCCAGAGTGGGCAAGACTTCACAAAGTCTGGAGAAATTGGGAAAATCTACCTAGAAATGGTGACACCAGGCCTGAGGTTTGAAGAATGAGTAGGAAAGAGCTAGCCAGGTGACAGTGGCAGAACAAATTGGGAAGATAGCACATATTGGTGCTCAGAGGCCCAAAAGGGAATGGTTATTCCGTAAGTGATCAAGGCTGTGTTCTCCAGTGCAAGTGGTAAAAAGTGGCTGGTAGCAGAGGAAGCAAAGAGAGCTGGAAACCAGGGTGGAGAGGGCCCTTGAAGCCACATCAGGAGATAGGGAGACCCTGAAGGGTGGTAACTGGGGAGTCACTTGCTCTGACTTTCATCTTAGTTTTCATTCTGACTTTTATTTTGTTGGAATAATCATTTATGATACTTGAGTTATTTATAATGAGTAACAGTTACTGGAATACATCTAATAAAAAAGAACTTTTTGTTAATGTCTTGGCAAGGGTACCATTTGGACATTTGATGTAATTGGTGACATAGGTAGAGAAGAAAAAAGTACCCTGGACTAAGCTTCATGTCATTCTGGAATCACAGTCATAGGGTTCACAGATAGTGTCTAGTTGTAATTGTTTCAGGACTCATGCCAATCCTTTCTGGTGTTTACCTCAGGCTGAAAGACAGCATGGTCCTCTCTATCCCACCTCTATCATGTGTGTCTTGCCTCTCTCCCCTGTCCTTCATCAGTGGGTCTTCTAAAGGAAGACCCCTAAAACCTAAACTTACCTCTGGACTAGCAAAGTCTAAAGGAGCCCTATCTAGATTTGTCTTTGGGAAAAGGCAATATTAAATCAAGTTTAGGGCCCCCTGAAGTCAAGTTCCCATTCCCAACTTTACCATTGGGACTAACTTGGGGCCATTCTGCATGTCTATATGTGGCCTCCTTTGTGTTATTTGTAGAGTTTGGTGTGATTCAGTGGAACCCATTAAGATATCAAAATCATTCATTTTCATATATATGATATAGCCAGGGTTATACTGACAGTCTCTAACTCTAATGTATAATGACTTTAAAGTTACAAATCAGTAGCTTGAAATAAATAACATTTTTCCATTGGGAAAAATATATAATACATATGGATATAAAGGTGTGCTGATGAAAATGTTTTAGTCTACAATATGTGAAACTTTGTAGTGGTCAGGTATTCAGTAGATGCTGGTCCCCAGTGAGTTTGAATGAATTCCGCATCACTCTTAACAGAGGTACATCAGAGATTCATATGTCTATTTAACGAGCAAAAATATTTTGAGCTGCAGCATTAAAATGTATTGAAACCCCCACTAGACAAAAAAATGAGTTATGGAAGAATAAAGTGAATTATTTCAATTAATTTGAGATTTCTGAAGCCTAAAATACCTGAAGAAACAAAACCTACTACCCATATTGGAGGCATACCAAGTAAGCATAGGATGACACCCAAGTTCTGTGATTTAAAAGGAGGAGAAAAAGCTCCATGGAATACCTGAGATTAGAACTTGTTGGTGAAGGATGGGATGGAAGGGGCAAGCTGGCAAGGGAAGGAGCTGCAACAATATTTTTCTTTCTAATCAAGTCCATGTGTATGATTTAGGTGAACTACAAGTAGTCCTCAAAGTGACTACTGACAGCAAAGCTACAGTCAGAATAATAAAATTACAAGTTCCCAAATTTAGGTTTGTTGGCTTTTTTGATGCCAGCTTCTCTTCATACTGCCAAAAATTGCTAAGTAGTTTCTTTCCATCATATTTCTTCTACTCCAACCATGATCCAAGATTAACACTAATTAAAAAATGCATTGCAAAATAAAGAGGGAAATACACACAGGATGTAGTCACCAGGTGCTTTTTCTTAGCTATAAAAAATAACCCTAGTTATATTTCAACGTTTGGGAGAAATTTTGAATCCAAATATATGGTAAAATCTAATTTCTAAAACGGACAAACTTTGAATTATAGATGTTAATATTCCCCCACGAGGTTCTGGAATCCCCTATTTGAATAGCTGGAAGATAGATAATAGCCTCTGAAAGAATTACTATGCCGTGTTCAACTAGAAAATACATGTAAATCACTTATTTTAGTAGTATTTTCCATCACTTTTCTTGACTAAAAAACATGAGATTTGCTGAAGACAATGTAATCCCAGTACTTTGAGAGATGGAGGTAGGAGGATTGCCTGATCCCAGGGGTTTGAGACCAGCCTGGACATCTTGGTGAGACTACATCTCTATAATAAATCAAAAAATTAGCCAGGTGTAGTGGCACATGCCTGTAGTTCCAGCTACTTGAAAGGCTGAGGTGGAAGGATCACCGGAGTCCAGGAGGTTGAGGCTGTGGTAGCCATGAACGTGCCACTACACTCCAGCCTGGATGACAGAGTTAGACTCCAAATTGAAAAAAAAAAAAAAAAATGGCCAGACATGGTGGCTCAAGCCTGTAATCCTAGTACTTTTGGTGGCTGAGGTGAGGGGATTGCCTGAGCCCATGGGTTTGAGAACAGCCTGGGCAACTTGGCAAGAACTTGTCTCTAAAGTAAATTTTTTGAAAAACTAGCCAGGCATCATAGCGTGCGTCCATTCACTATTTGGAAGGCTGAGGCAGAAGGATCGCCGGAGCCCAGCATGTCAACGCTGGAGTGGTTGTGAGCATGCCACTGCATTCCACCCTGGGCGATGGAATGAGACTCCAACTCAAAAAAAAAAAAAAAAAGAGAGAGATCTGAAATCAGATGACAATTACTGGATAATCTGTGGACATGGTGGAATGGAACTTGGTGTCACACATTTAAACCAGAAGCAACAAGGTAGAGATTAGAGATCTAGAGAGTGATTTTGGTTAGAAATTCTTAATGGTCACATAGTATTCCCAAAACAGAATGACAATGGGCTCTGTTCCCCTTTTTCTTTCACGGAGTATGCTAACCTTCTCCTGCCTGTTTTTATGACTCAGCCAGGTTTGTACCTAATTTACAGAAGCTCAAAAAATCACCCACAGACTAGGTACAGTGGCTCACACCTGTAATCCCAGTGCTTTGAGAAGCTGAGGCGGGAAGATTGCTTAAGACCAGTTCACAGACAGTCTGGCAACATAGTGAGACTCCATCTCTATAAAAAATAATTTTAAAAAAATAGCCATGCATGATGGTGCATGCCTATAGTCCCAGATCTACTTGGGAGGTTGAAGTGGGAGGATCACTTGAGCCTAGGAGTTGGAGGCTGCAATGAGCTACAATCACACCACTGCATTCCAGCCTGGACAACAGAGTGAGACCTGGTCTCTAAAGATTTTTAAAAACACCCACAGTAAGAGACAATCTAGCAACTGTTTTGCTGATGGTAGAGTCTGGCCCCACACCTGGTATCAGATGTTCCTCTCTATAGAGAGCCGTGTGGCTGTTCTAGGCACCTGGGTACAGCTCTGAAGGCAGCACAGAGGGAGCCTGACCAGCAGCTGCCTGCAGCTGCAGTGGACTACTGTCATTATGTGTGCCCAGAATGAGGGCGTTTGTGGGGAGTCACAATTGTTTCAGTCAAGTGAAGTGAAAGAGATCTGTTAACACAGGCAAACTTCATCTCTTTCTTTAGAGAATCCCTCTCTCAGCCCGATCCCTAAAATAAAATGTAGAGATGTTGATATCCAGCTGAATTTTCACTCACCTAGCCCACCCTAATACTCTTCATTTATTGCTTCCAAGTAAGTCTCTCCTCCCCTAAAACTACCCAAGAACATCAATCCTCTATCTCTGCAGGCAATGTGTGGTTCTTATTCAACTAAAAAATATTAAGAAGAGCTCTCCTATCTGGAGCAAACCACTTAGCAAAGGCCACCAAGATTATTATTAGTTCTGTGAATAGAGGAACTCATACTCTGATAAAGTATGTCTCAAACAATGTCTCATACCACTGCTTATAGGGACAGGAAGTGTGGATGATTAAGCTCTAAGTCTCTTCCAGATTTACAATGATATAATCCTAAGATAACCAAAGCCACGCAGAGAGTCAGCGAGAGAATTGGAACCGAAAATAAGTCTAAAACCTAGATCAGTCTTATCACAAGTAGAATTGTCCCAGTACACATTTTTCTTTGAATCTGTCTTTAGGCTGCAGTTGTTTTCAGATGAATTGCTTTTAAGCTCACGTTTTGATAATCCATCGATGGACCAGGTTCTTCCTAATGAGCTGGTTGAACAATATGGATGGACACACACAATCACTGCACACAAATACAGCCCACTCTTCTCTTCCAATGAGCCTGCTTCTCCCCTCACTTTCCTGGAAAACTGAAGAATCCATTGTGTGTGCCATACTTACATGTGGTCCAGCAATTTCCTATGGAAAATGTACTCTGTCTGGTAATTAAGATAAATCAAAGTCACTTAATCTACTCAAGTACTTTTATTGACCTCTGTGGCTTGGGAGAGTTGGCGAGAACAAACAGTTCTTTCTCTAAGACTGAAACGTACCAAAGTGTCCTATAGCTAGAAGCAGTAATAGTTTGGGATGGTTGTTTATGTTGTTTAATAAAATGTTGGCCCTGATGGTTGGCAGCTTCTTATAAACTATAAATCTGGCCAAATGAGGCAGGCATATGGAATAGCCATTATACCCTTTCCAACGTGCTTCTGTGAAATTCTGTTCACTGCAGATTCTGCACTAACTTTTCAACATCTCTTCTTACGTGCTTTGTGGAAAGGAGGAAAATAAGCTGCCGAAAGATCAGGCTTCTTGTTTAGTGTTATTGTAGGTATGGCAGCAGCAGAACAGTTCCTTCCTTGTTAAAGACGAAAGGAATTGAGTTACTCAGTTGAGAATTGAGCAACTCTCCATCAGGCAACAGAACTGCTCTCTAAGAGCATGTAAGTCCACTCGTCCATAAAGAAGGCAATCCTTCCCCTCACGTTGCCATGCACTTTTTAGTACTTTTTCTTAGCGTTCCACGGTTTCTAAGGAGGGAGTGGGAGAATTAGAAATGCAGCCCAGCTCAGGAATGACCCCACGACTGCTGATCCCTGCATTTCTCCCTTCTGTCCCTGATTAAAGCTTGTTCTGTCCTATAAGCGTCCCCTCCGCTCTGCTGTCTGACTCCCTTATCTCTATTCCCAGATCTGCATGATGGCTTTGGGTGTGGCAGGTATCCAGAACTGCTCACCATAGTCCTCCAGTGTCCTTGGAGGCTAGCTCACCCAAACTGATTGATTGGATTTCCCTCTCTTTCCCATTTCTGCAGCCCTCTTGTTTTCTGCCTGACAGAAGCCTCACCTGAATGGGGTCAAATATTTCAAGACTCCAACAGGGGTCGAATCCGCTAGCCAAACTCAAACCCACAGACATCTACAGGGTGACCTAGAATTCTGTTTGCTTGAGGCACATGAGGCTTTTGTTAGAGAGAAAACCAACTTCTAAAATGGGTAGGGAGTAGATGACTAAAAAGTTTGTAAAATAGTGAAACTGTAATCCAGCTCTATTTCATGGGCAAAAATAGAGGGAAAAGATTATAGAGAGGAACAAAAGGGGGACGGAAGGACAAATATGCCTGCACTAACCAGACCTGAAGTCACCCCTGAGGTTATTACCTCTTCCACCACTGAAGAAAATAGTCTAAGGCTAGATACCTCAAGGTTGGAGGTTCTGTGCCTGTTAGGAATAGGTCACACTTTCTGAAACCCTAGTTTTTCAGTTTTCAAACGAATTGATGTATTTTTTCATTCCTATGCCAATTTTCACAGTTGCTCTCAAACAGTTGGCTTCTACTCTCTACTTCATTATACCACTCCTCTAGGATAATGCTTTAGAGCCTTCTAGACTCTTCAATGAAACCTTAATATAATTCTTTTTTTCTTAACTTATGAAGCTATGTTAAGGGCAGGCAGAAAGATATACCCATTACATTTTCATTTGTCCTGATAACCCACTGGCTATGCCATTATAACCTTCACAACCAAAAACACAAGGATGTGGCCCCAGAGGAGTTCTGCCTTAAGAGTACTATGGCAGTGTTTGTCAAAATCTCAGTAGTAGAAACTCTCCTTTTAAAATAATTTTCTAGATATACAAATATAATACCAGCGAATATTTATAATCACTGTCAGTTACCTTGCTTTGACATGCATTATCTCATTTAATCCTCACAAAAACCTCCCGGATGCTTTTATACCCTTGTGAGGCTGTGATTGCTATAACAGTACCCTCCCAGATTCAGTGACATCCCTTAAAATCACACACCAATGAGTTGTGAACTCATCTTTCTGGTTGTAGAACCCATGTTCTCTACCCCCCTGAGTCATGCCGCCTCCTGGCAAGGATGCACTGCAAGACTGATTTTGCTAGGATCTTACCTACCCAGGTAGGCCCAGGCATGACATTCTACAAGGGGTGTTATTTACCTGGCTTGTCCTGGATGGGGCCAAAAGACTTGACCATAGTTGTCGCCTGGACTGTACTACATTTAGATTTGTTTTGATGTAGTAGCTCTTATAAATGGCTTTTTAATTCACATTTTTATCACAAATATATGTACATGGTTTTAAAACTCAACTACTACAAAAGGAGTTCCTTCCCATTCCTAAATTTGGTTTCACAGAGGCAAACTTTTTTTTCTCTTTTGGGGTGGGGGAGAGTATTTTTTTTGTTAACTAAATCCCTATTCCTAGCCTGACCATTCCTCAAAATGGTCCAATACTCTAGTCATCTCTGTTCTCTCTCTCTCCCCACCCCGCCCCAACCCCGTGTGTGTGTGTGTGTGTGTGTGTGTGTGTGTGTGTGTTACTGGCAACATCACTTGTGGAATTCCTCACCATCATCTTTTGCCTTTCTATGCTGAATCCCCCAATTCCTTCATCCCGTGTCTTTTTCCTTCTTTCTTTACTCCCTTTGTGGCATTTCTTAAAGAGACACAACCTGAGAAAAAGTTATGGAGGACAATATTTTTGAATCCTTACATGTTTTTAAATGTCTGTTTTACATTAATACTATTGTTTAGCAGGACATGAATTTTAGGATAAAATAGAGACTTCTGAAGGCATTGTTCCCTTGTTTTCTAACTTCCTGTATTGCTCTTAGGAAATCAAATGTCAGTCTGATTCTGGATCCTTTGGATTTTTTTCTGTTGTTGTTGTTGAGGTCTCACACTGTCACCCAGACTAGAGTGCATGGCACAATCATGGCTTACCACTACCTCAAACTCCTGGGCTGAAGTGATCCTCCTGCTTCAACCTCCTAAGTAGCTGGGACTACAGGCAGGTACCACTATGCCTAATTAAAAAAAAAAAAATTTAAGTGACAAGGTCTCACTATGTTGCACAGGCTGGTCTCAAACTCCTGGGCTCAAACAATCCTCCCACCTCAGCTTCTCAAAGTACTGGGATTACAGGTGTGGGCCACCATGCCCAGCCTTTTTTATTGGTGGCCTAAAGCAGGTCTTTTCAATCTAGAATCTCATATCTTTCAGTTCAGAGAAATTTCTTTTTTTTTTTTTTGAGTTGGAGTCTCACTCTGTCGCCCAGACTGGAGTGCAGTGGCCGCTCCCGGCCACCGCAGCCTCGACCTGCTGGGCTCCGGCGATCCTTCTGCCTCAGCCTCCCGAGTAGCTGGAACTACAGGTGTGCACTACCACGCCCGGCTAATTTTTTTGATTTATTGTAGAGATGAGGTTTCGCCTGCCCAGGCGGGTCTCAAACCCATGGGCTCGGGCAATCCACTCACCTCAGCCTCCCAAGGCGCGGGATTACAGGCTGAGCCACCGAGTCCGGCCAGAGAAATTTCTTACACAATTTCTGAGATAACTTTCTACTCCCTTCCCCCTGCTCTACTAGAGTTCCTGCTAACTGGTTACTAGTATTCTCTGAAATAATCCTTTTTCCTCATTTTTTTCATCTCCTGGACTATTCTAATACTTGTAAAATGTCCTCAGCTTTATCTTCCAAAATTTCTATTTGAAGTTTCATTTATGTAAATTTAGTTTATTTCAAAGAATGTTTTCTGAAATATTAAAATCGCATCCTATGCTTATTTCATATTTACAAATTTTCCTTGAGACATCACTCTTAGACCTATGGTGTCATGCACCTTGTGATAAAATGCTTCTTGGGAAAAATTTTACCACCACAAATATTTTTGTTTATATAGGGTTTAATCAGCCAAAAAAAAAAAATATATATATATATATATGCTTTCCAATTCCTATGTTGTTAATTAAATTTAGTATAAAATGATTTCTTCCAAACTTGTCAAATATCATAAAATGTTGGCAAAAAAACAGAAAAAGTAGCTTATGAATATTTGTGGCCAGGCTAAAAGTGGAGCTTAAGTGTACATAACTGTGAAATCAAAAGACATGGAGATGATTCCAGCAATCAGGCTTGGCCAAAGCACGAGGCTTTTGGCAATGGTCTGGAATGAATGTGGAATGCACTGCCCACTTGAATCAAAGTCCAGATGCCTGTGATTTCTTTTTTCCATTTTCAGTTCTCTGTCGTTTTGTGGGGGTTTTGTTTTGGTTTGGTTGTTGTTGGTGGTGGTGTTTTGAGGCTATTAGGCCTCTTAGCAAGAATTTAAGTGCTTGAAAACATTTCACATGAGAATCCCCGATTTAAATGAATGATATACGTGTTTTCATGTTGACAAATGACCATGTCACCTTCTGTTGGTTGTTCAGTTTACAAAATGCCTTCATTTGCATTGCCTCATTAAAAACCCTCTGAGGAAGGGTAAGTGTTAATTCCCATTTCAAAATATCTTGAAGTTTGAAAAGCAAAGACAGTCATAGTACAAGGGTTTTGAGCCTTGATGTTTTCACCTGTAAATCGGAGTAACATTCTCTCATCAGCATTTGTGTGTTGTATTGCTTTATATATGCAGAATGACTAATGCACCTGATACCTATGTACTATGCATGCAAGAAGTGGCTGCCATCATTGTAACTGTCTTCTTATACTAGACCCTAGCAGTGTTTCAATGCAGTGCCCCAGTGATGAAGACATTGTCTCCCTGTCAAGTTTTTTTCTTGCTCACTTGGTACCATCTGTACCAAACTGACAGCTGTCATCCTTGTTTTTCACTTGTTTATAAAATATTTTTTGTGTTCTGAATTCTTATGTAATTACAAACTTCTCAAATATGGAAATCATCTTCCAAAAACCTTGTACAAATCTGGGAGCCTCTCACAATGCTATTGGTTGACGCAGGTTGCTTTTATTTTTTTTTTATTTTTATTTATTTATTTATTTATTTTTATTGTGATATTAAGGGGTACATTTAAGGGTTAGGTACACAAATATGTCTCATTCAGGCACCCTTGTTTGTAAGAAATGTCCCCCCATCCCCAGACAGGTATTTACTGCCATTAATTGCT
>CAUYQG010150827.1:0-24910 GCA_963574415.1 Tarsius wallacei | reverse complement strand
GGAGCCTGGAAAGCCCTTGAGGCTTCCAGCTATGGTCTCCAAGTTACTGATCACCACATCTAAGAAATCTTTGGCACACTTTCTTTTCTCTAGTCTACTTTATTATAAGAATGCAGTATATAATACATATACAAAATATGTGCTAATCGAGTTTATGTTATCAGCAAGGCTTCTGGTCAACAGTAGGCTATTAGTAATTAAGTCTGTAGGGAACAGGAAGTTTTACACAGATTTTTGACTGTGCAGGGGTCAGTACCCCTAACCCCCTTGTCGCTCAAGGATCAACTGTACTCAGCTGGAGCCTGGAAAGCCCTTGAGGCTTCCAGCTATGGTCTCCAAGTTACTGATCACCACATCTAAGAAATCTTTGGCAGACAGATGGGACCCTTCTAATGGGAGCTCTGGAGCAGCAGACCCCAGTTCTTACTAGGACCCTCTGACCTCCTGACTTTCAACTTCTGTTCTTCTCTGCCTCTTCTCACACCCAGCTCACTGGCCTGCTAGTACCTGCCATCCCCATGCCCTTGCCAGTAACCCTCTCCTCCCCAAGGTCCCTCTGCCTTCCAGACCCACATCCGGCTCCCATTGCTACTCCTCCCCTCCTGATTTGAGGCTGACCTGCCATACTGGGTCCGTGTGCTTGCCAGACTTGGCTGAGCTGCGGAAGGAGGGCTGGGAGTGGGGCTTCTTGAGGTTGTAGATGGCCACGTTGCCGTCGTAGTGGCCCACCACCACCAGATAGGGGTGGTCCACATGTATGTCGAGACACATAATGCCGCTCTCACTGCTGAAGATGTATTCAGGGAAGCTGGGGTTCTTCATGCTGTAGAGAAGCAGCATGCCTCGGCTCTGCTTCATGAAGTCATCTACCCGGGGAAGAGGGGCAGTTGCAGTTGGAGGACCCAATTGCCCTGTTGGGAAGCCCCGTTACCCCCACCCCACCAGATGGGCAAGCCCTGCCCTCCTCTGCCTCTGTCAGCATGGGATTCCTATCTGGGCTTCATCTTCTCTGTCTGTAAGTGGAATTGTGAGATTTGGCCTAACTCTTCCCAGTGGAAGGACCTAACAACCTGCAAAGGTGACCAGACTTATTCTCCCTGAGGCACAGGAAAGGGGGACATAGGCTCAAAGAGTTGCTAAGTGAAGAATGTATGTGAGCTTGGAAAGGAGCAGTATCCTCAGAGGGGGTCCACATGCCCAGCCCAGTGGCAGGCTGCTGTCCCATAGAGACCTGCATAATAATGTTCATGTGTCTCCCCCCCAGCCAAGGATGAGTAAGCTTGAACCAACCTGGAATTGCCTATTGTGAGTCCCAAACTAGCCACCTATGAGCATTTCTCCGTACCCGCTGGCCCCACAGTCCCAGTTGCAGCCTGAGCCTTAGCCCCAGGCATACTCCCCAGATCCAGAGGTCCCAGACAAGCCAGTCAAGCTTCTACAGGCCCACTCAGCCTGCCTGGACACAGCTTTTGTGGACCACTCAGCAGAGGTCCTCCTCTCTACCTATCCCATGTCAAGGGACTGCCTCTCATTCTTTCTTTCTTTCTTTTTTTTTTTTGAGTTGGAGTCTCACTCTGTCGCTCAGACTGGAGTGAAGTGGCCGCTCCCGGCCACCACAGCCTCCACCTGCTGGACTCCGGCGATTCTTCCGCCTCAGCCTTCCAAGTAGCTGGAACTACAGTCGCGCGCTACCACGCCCAGCTAATTTTTGATTTATTGTAGAGATGAGGTCTCACCAAGTTTCCCAGGCGGGTCTCAAACCCGCGGGCTCAGGCAATCCACTCACCTCAGCCTCCCAAAGTGAGGGATTACAGGTTGAGCCACCAAGCCCGGCTCATTCTTTCTTTCAATTTCTGCACAGTTGGTGCCCATCTTGATATGCAGTCATTGAGCAGAATACAGTTCCAGCATTCAAGCCCAGCTCTTCTGCACCAGCCCAGTCATCCTAGCCTCTTCACTAAGCTCAGAACAGCCAGAGCTGGAGAGGTGGAAGGTTACCTCAGCCATCTATCTTGAGGGACCTATGCTAAGGCAGCCTTTGGGTCAATATGTGGCTCCTTCCCACCCTCCCTGCTCCCTGGCTATGTCTTTGTCCCTGGCAACTGCAGGGTCTGGGGCTTTCTGACAAAGTGATCAGTCCTGAGGTATGGAGGCCATGGGTGGGAGAGGCAGGGAGGTGGCCCCAACCAGACTAGCTTGGTTGAGTTCTTCTCTCTGTCTTATTTCTAAGGCTGCCTCTTACTCAAGAGAGTAAGTGGCTGGGCTGAGCTCAGGGACAATCTTGGCCCAGTTTCCTGGGCTCATGGCATGAGCTCAGCTACTACCAGGTCTTCCCAGGTATCCCCACCCCTGGCACTCTGCAAACATTAATTTGTGCCCTGAGCAAGGAGCTGCCAGGAGCCAGGCTGGCTTTAGAAGCAGAGGCAAGCTGGCATGCCCGCCAGAGTAGCTTTCTATGGGGGAGCCCACCTTCCCTCGCTGGGTCTAATCCTCACCAGCTCTGAGACTCCTGTCAGAAACTTCTCCCCTGATCACTTGCAAAGGAGGTCATACATGCAGGAGAGGGCTGTCCCTTGGGTGGAAGGTGCCAGGGGTCAGCCTGAGCCATGGAGAGGGCATGTAGTGGTTCAAAAAACGCTTCTGGTCTGGGAAAAGTGAGCATCCCACAAAGAGGAGGAGTTTGGGGCCTCCAGATCCCTTGGAGCCAAAGCTGGGTGATCCTTTGCCTGGCTGCATCTCAAAGCTAGAAGGGAGCTGACCTTCGTGTAGGTGGGGAGGAGTCAGCAGTACCTCACGCCGTGGGGCTCTAGGGTGGGCCTGGAGAGCTGACTTTTCAAGGGAGAGATCTGCAGCTGGCTGAGGGGAGTGTCTTTCCAACCCAGATCGTGAAGGACCTGGACTGGGTAGTTTGATAGTCATTTTAGCTCCTTTTATTCATTAAGCAAAGCCTGAGCATCTGCTCTGGGCCTCCCCTGGGGCTGGCTCCTGCAGGAGCAGACACATTCTACTCAAGACGTGGGCTTGCCCTCAGAAGCCCCTAGTCTGATGAGAAAGCCAAACCCTGTGCTTGAGTGAGTAATCAGTGTGCTAACTGCCAGGCCATGGGTGAGCCACTAATGCTCTTGAGTGCAACCAGTCCTTGATGTGGTCAAGACTGACCAAGGGTGAGTAGTGGGCAGGCAGGTGAATGGGTGGGCAGATGAATGGGTGGGTAGGTTGGTGACTGATGCTCAGGCCGAGGACGAAGATGCTCTCCTTCTTGTACCAAGAGACAAAGGTGGGCATGATCCTCACATTTGCTCTTACTGTGGCACAGGGCCTGGCCCTTGAGGGACAGAAGTGATGACCCACTTTCTGCAGACAAACTCTGAGCACCCCCTGCCCCTGTGAGTATTCACAGAGTGTTCATGACTGGTGAAACCAGGAAAGGAGGATACCGGAAACCCTCAGATCAAAGTTCTGACTGCCTTCTGCTTCCTCTGTTAGGACCTTCATAGAACAGTGCCTAGTGAGAAACACGGATTGATGCCTTCTTGACAACCATTGGTGGGGGCTTCTGGATCATAGGGGGATCACTTCTGCCATTCTGGAGAACCCTGTGCTCCTACTCAAGATTCAGGCAAGCCGAGGGCACGTAGGGGCATCAGGCTAAAGCCAAGTCAGTAGTCAGGAGGAAGTAGATGCCAAGCTGCAGACACAAGGATACCAAGCCAGTCACTGGCATCAGGCTTCCTCTTTTACTGTGGTATCCTAAATGAGTCCAGCCCAGGACTGGCTCCAAGACAGCAGCTGTTTAACTACTCCCTTATTAAGTCATGCAAGAGGCGCTTGAAGGGGGCACGTGGTAGGCAGAATAATCCCCCACCCCACCCACCCTGCAAAGATGTCCACATCCTAATCCCCTGAACCTGTAAACATGTCACTTTGCATGGCAAAGCGGATTTTGCAGATGTGATTAAGTTAAAGACCTTGAGAAGGGGAGATTATCCTGGATTAACTGGGTGGACTCAATGTAACCACAAGGCTTCTTATAAGGGAAAGAGGAAGGCAGGAGACTCAGCAAAGGAGGTGTGCCCACAGAAGCAGATGTCAGAATGATGCAATGGCTGGCTGGAAGGGGGCCACAAGCCATGGAATGTGAGCAGCCTCTGGAAACTGGCAAGCAAGGAGAAGGATGCTCCCCTAGAACCTCCAGAAGAAATGCAGCCCTGCTGACACCTGATTTTGGCTCAGTGAAACCTGTTTTGGACATCTGACCTCCAGAACTGTAAGACAATAAATGCATGTTATTTTAAGCCTCTGTATTTGTGGTAATTTGTTATAGCAGCAACAGGAAACTAATATATTTGGAAAAGTTGACCTGAACTCTACCTTTAGGAATCAGAGAGAGGTTTCCACAGATGGCACTTTTTTCTGGGATGGTTTTAAAGCAGTCCCTCCAGAAGTCATGCAATGGTTCTCAGCTCTTCAGATGACAATAATGAAGCCCTCCCTCAGTTTCCCATACCCTAGTGTTGCCACCTTGGACTCCAGGAACAGAAATGCCCCTTGTGTTAGGATTTTCACAGTTTCCAAAGACAGGGGACAAGTCCTGTCTTTGGAAACTGTCCCAAAGAAGAACATCAGTTGCTAGAGGGTTCCATATTTCAGGCATGGCCCAGAGGCCATGGTGCCAAGCTGGGCGCAGACTCCTAGGCAGCTGGGTTTTCCCAGGCACTCTCATTCGATTAGAAGTCATATTTAAACAGTGAGGAAATAAGAGCAAAGCCTTGGAGACAGAATACATCAAGTGGGACATTTAATTTGATTTAGGGAAAATGAGGCAAACATTTGAGAACCTAAATAACTAACCAGTAATTAAACTAACAACAGGAATGCCCTTGCACTACAACCCAGCAAGCACGGTGGCCTTTATGGACTGTATTTACAAAGAGACCTGACAACATAATTAGTCCTGTAAATTTTACGCAGCCTGCAGCTGAGGAATGATGGATTTTGTGTGTGGAGGATGAACGGGGAGAAATGAGGTGGATGAATTTCCATTTTCAGTAAATGAAATTAACACTGCTTAATTAGTGAAGCTGACAAATACATGATCAGGAAAGATTTAAATCCCCATGAGTGTGCCTCTGGCCTGGGAAGGCTCAGGGACAGGTCAGGATGTGGGGGGACAGCATGGGAATGGGTTTAGTGCTTTGACTCAGAGCCTGACATTGGCCCCTTTTGAAGCACTGTCCCCGGAGGGAGGCTGGGGTGAGGGACAGCTGGCTCTCCTGCCCTCCCGTTATGTGACACTCTGGGTAGCTTCTTGCCTCGTCTCCTGTGTGATGGCCTCAGGCCCACACAGAGCATCCCGTACTCACGCCTGGAAAACCATGAGGAGCCCCTATTTTCCTGCTATGAACTGGCTAATAGGCTGGAGATGACCCCTTCAGTACAGCAGGCTGGCATAATTGCATCTCAGCAGTCCCAAGGCCATCTCCTGGTGGACTGGCTCCCTTTGCCTTCCAACCTTCCCTAACCCGCTTTCACAGGCTGGTAGCCATTTCCTCCTCTCTGCTGGCAATGTGGAGCTTGGCCCTGGGGGTGGGGCGGTACTCCAATCTCTGCCCTTTAAGCAGCCTGACATGCCTACCACCTGATACCCAGCAGCCAGAGTGGGGAGGCACATGAGAATGCTTCTGTGCTGCTGCAAGCAAGTGCCTGTGCTCCCCTTTCCCCACTCGCTTGCTTCTGACTTGGCTCCAACCATCATGACCTGTCCCCCAAATCAGGGATCAGCCCCAGGCCTTCCCAGGGTACATACCTACCCCTGCCAAAATTTTATTTGGCTGAATCACAGAATAAACATCTGGGAATTCCAGACAAAAGGAGGTTTATAAAGTCTGTACTGCGCTCACTAGGGTCAACAAACCAAATTCTCACCCCAATGTTTGTCCTCATGAGACAAATCTAATTACGGGAGTTTGGTATCTGGGAGCTCCCAAAGACAGAGTGATGGTTGCTGGTGGAACCAACTGCTCACAAAGACCCCATCCAGCAATGAGGGCACCCTCGGCCTGCCTTGGCTGTGTCCTCTTTCTTCCTGGGCATTCATGAGCATGGGGCTCCCAGGGGTGACCCCAGGAGTGGACACAGGGGCCTTTCTGAGCCCCAGCCCAGCCTGGCTCTGTTCAGGCCTTTGCAGGTGGTTCTGAGGTTCTCTGGAGAGTAGATGCTCATCTATTGCAAGTTGGCCAACACTCCTGAGCCAGTGACAGCAACAGCAAATGCCACTGCCACGGGCCCTGCTCCCTAAGAGAGATTCCCCTTTGTCCCCACAGCCCTCTTTCCCTGCTCAGGTTCTCCGAGGGTACTGAGGGTACTGCACGAAAGCTAGGGGAAAGAATGACAGGCAAGTCCGCAGTGATTGTGCTGTGTGTAGGTGGTTCTCACAGCTCCAAGGCATGTTTATGTCTTTTCTCTCAAGCGTGCCTCACAACAGCCCTGGGATAGAGGCCTGGCAAGTGGTCAGATTCTCCATGTCACTAGTGAGGAAACCAAAGCTCACAGAGACTTCTGGCCCCAGGTCCACCACTGGGCAGTGACCCTCCAGAAGAATGTCTCCAAGCTGACGATGGGCCCTACTCAGGCATGTGGACAAAGAGACCATTTATGGGTAAGCGCCTGCCCACAGGAGTCTTTCAGGCTTGAGGTCATCTATTTGTGGGAGGTAAGTTACTCTTCTCTACTGCTTGTAAGGCTGTCCCCCATCCCCACAGACAGCTTCACATGACCCTGACCAGATGACCCTGGGTGAGAGGAGGATGAGGCTAGAACCGAAGCAGTTTCTCTTCCCACCTTCTGGGGAACCCCACCCCCACCTTTACCTCAGTCCTCAGGAGAGCCTGACTGAGAGCAGCCTCACAGGGGGTCCACACCCACTCCTGGGAGGGCCTGCCCAACCCCCAGGCCCTGTTCCAGGCCCAGTAGCTGCAGCAGAGGGGGAGGAATGTGCTAGTTCCCTGCCAGAGGGGGAGGGTGCTTCCCGTTTGGCAGCAACCCACCCTCAGGAGTGGGAACACAAAGCAGGCATTTAGGGCATCCTCAAAGGCAGCCCAGACCACAAGACTGGGAGCAGCTCCAAGGTCTCCTCCCTGAGAGGAATGACAAACACCACCTCCTCCTCGCCCTCCCCGGTCCCCACCCCGGTCAAAGAATGGGCGGACAGGCGGCCTGAGGGGCAGAGACCAAGGGCTTGTGTGCCTGCCAGCCAGAAGCAGCTTGGAGAACGGAAAGGTTTCTCTGTTTGCAGAAGCTGATAGCTGTTAGCATTGGGGAGCTGTGACTAGTGTGAAGTGTAGAGAGGGCCTTATCCTGTTGGGAGTATCCAGGCCAGCACAGCGGCTGGGGCCTCCGCTGGGACCAAGTAACAGGAAGGGCAAGAAAACTGCCCAACCGGGAAGCTGCCTCCCTTCCTTGGGTGGGTAACTGGCAAGAGCGGAATGCTCTGGACAAGAGCAGTCTCCCAGGGCTCAGGGGCCAGAGGATGAATGCATTTCAAGAACTGGCTCCCGTCCCCCACCCCCACTCACCTGATCAGGAAAGCCTGATGAGGAGACATGGAGGGGGCCCTCCATCCCACTCTACGGTTGTGGTTAAGATCCTGCCATCTCTCCTTGGGATGTCTGCACCAGTCTCCTGACTGGCTTTCCAGCCTCCAGTCTCATGCATGTAATTTCTCCCTGCACGGGTCGTGTCCCTGTCCTTCTTGAATTCCTTCGGTGGTTTCCCCTCAGGAGAAGGTTCAGGCTTCTTGGAATGGCTTTGATGGCTGACCCTGGCCTCCTTGATGGCTTCATTTCCTGTCATATTTTTCATGCCTGCAGACCTTTGCATATGTGTGTCCCTCTGCCAGAAGGGTTCTCCCCTCTTTCTTCACCAGAATAACTCCTTCAAGGCTCAGCTGGCATATTCAGCTTGGCATATTCCTTCACCCTGCTCTAATTACCAGTATGATTGTGTGTCTTCTCCATAAGGCTGGGAACCCCCCTGAGGACAATGATTCTGTCCTAGTCCTAGTCATCTTTGTGTTTCATACACCTGTCAAAGACCTCTGCAAAAGTAGGCACTTAGTTCTTGGTGTTTGCATGAACAAATAGCTAGATCACTTACATGAGCCATGTCCCACTGCAAACAGATCTCTGTACTTTGGATTCCTGCAAAAGAAATATGAACCCATTGGTACAGGAAACAAACATGGCCCTCCCAAGGACAAGGGCTTTCCCATGGACACTGTTGCCTAACTATACTGCAGACATCTACTCTCCAGCTTAGGCCCTCACCAACTGGGAGATCTGAAGGTGATCCTGTAGCCCATAAGAATCTCAGTCCCATTTTTTCCCTATACTGTCATACTTAAGGTAAGTGCCGAAGAAGGGGCTACCAGGGCCTTGGCACTTAGAGGGCAGGCAGGGGCTCTGGGCTTGCTGTAATGCCGATACTCACCAGCAGAGGGCGGTGACGGCCAGGCGCTTGGCTTTGTCGTTTTGGAACTTCCAGAGAGGCAGCAGGGTGCCCTCCTGGTCCCGGAATTCATCAGCAGCTTCCTCGTAGTACTTAAAATCTTAAGCACACACAGGCAGAGTTAGCCCTGGAACTGCAGCTTTACGGCAAACCCAGGTCCGCTACTTATTGTCCGTATCTCCTTGGGCAAAACAATGTACCTCTGTGTTTCAGAATGGGAATAATAGTACCTATCTCAAAGGACTGTTGTGAGGATATGTTGATTGATTTAATATATGCCAAGAGTTTAGAAAAATGCCTTTAGAGGCACACAGTAAGCTCTATGTGTCAGCTATGGTTACTGTCATTGTTGCTGCTGGAGGTAAATTACAATAAAGCAGCAGCCGTGTCCACATGGATAAAATCCCAGTGCCTGTGAGTTTCCCTAGCACTTCAGAAGGCTCAATTTGGAGCAGCCAAATTTCAGAGGTTCAGCTGCCAGGAGTTGATTAGCAGTTTTCTTCATTCTGCCTCCTAAATCCCTAAAATGCAGCCCATCTTCACATCCACTGCCAAGCCTTACTATCATGAAGCTGCCTGGGTCCCCCAGAGGGTCCCCAAACTCAGCTTCATCTCCTGCCTGGAAAATTGTCTCTGCCTCCCATTTTCTCCAAGTGAGGTAGAATCCCCAACCTTCCACTTGGCTAAACTGGAAACCTGGGTAATCCTTGACTGATCTCTTTCCACTATTTCTCATATTTCCCTTCTGATTATCTTTTTAATCCAGGTGCAGGCGCCATATCCATCCCATGGATGACTACATCCTTCTAACTGCCTCCAGTGATCCCTCCTCCAGCGCATGTTCCACAGAGCTACCAGAGAGAAGTTCCACGTCACCTCGCCACATTCCTTTCCCCACCCTGCTGAAACCCCCTCAATGGCTCTCCTTGCACAGGGGCTCCCTGGTCAAACCAAGACTCTTGGCCACCATTTCCACATCATTTCTAGCCAGCTGTCCACATACCCTCTACATCCAAGGGTGCCAATGAATCAAGTTGTTGCAGGTTTTTTAGTGTTTCTACATGATTTTCTATATCTAAAATGTCCTGTTCTTCCTGGAAAACTCCTACTCACCCTGGATCCAGATCAAACTCCCCCTCCTCTGTAAGGCCTTCACTTTCTTTGGAGAAGAATTAATTTCTTCCTTTGTTCCAGCCCTGCCTCTCCTCTACTGAAACACCTGCCACACTGTGTTGCCTCTATTTATCCTTTTGTCTATCTCCCCCACCTGTCAGATCCTGGAGGAATCATGTTATATTCATCTCTGGTTCCTCAGTGCCTAGCACAGAGCAAGCCACAGACACTCAACTGTTTAAAGAATACAGTGAAATAAATCATCAGAAGTGAAATGGCTCTCGGTTTTCTTTCCAAAGAAGAGTGACCAATTAGAAAATGAATCCTCTTATTTAACACAGCCAAGGACATGCCCAGGCATTTCCCCCAGCCTCTCCCACAGTACCCACACCTTGAGGTTGTGGGACTACACTCAAACCTCAAAACTGTCTCAGAACAAAAAAGATTCGAGTGGTCAGAGAGGCGTGAGCCTTGATCACATCAGCAGTTCCCCAGCTTGGGTTCTCTTTGAAAATGCTTCATCTCAGAGCGGAGATTAATTGGTAACACTTCTCTATTTTCACTTGTCTTTCATGATTACAATTTCCCAAAGGGAAAAGGGTATGCAATTAAAAAAATCAAAGTGCAATGCATTTTTATGTGACTGTGTTCTTATAAATGAGAGTGGTTCACCAAGGCCAATTTCTCCATGGGTATTAATCAGGTTTGCAGCCCTTTGGTGGGCCACTTGCAGAGGCTGGGTTTCAGGAAGGCAAGATGTGTGAGTGACAAATTCATTCACAGCTGCTGTGTACTTTGACAGCTTTGAAAAGCACTCAAGGTCGTTTTCCAGCCTGAATGATAACAAGGGGGCTTGTTTAGACTGCTGGTTTTGGCAGCCCTGGTTTCTATGTCCCATGGGTGAGCAATGAGCATCAAGTCACCAAGAAGAGCCCTAGGCTGTCAGCAAAGGAGACCAGCCAGCAGCGAGGAACTGCCAACTCCGAGAAGGCAGCTGCTCCAAATAAATGCACAACCTCTTAGGGAAATACAAGCCACTTGGGAATGTGCTGTTCATGCCATGGGAAGGATTCCATTTCCCTGACACTGTCAAAGACACCAGAATTTCCCAGGCCCCCAGGATTTAAGCATTTATGAATCAATCTCTTTCTTCACCCCATCACTAATTAATCACCAGGATAGATCTATTGAGCATGTTTATTTGAAATGCCTCTTCCAGCTCAGTGGCCATGTGGCCCTAGTGGTGAAGTGCTCAGGCTATGTACCCAAGGTGCCTGTGTTGGAGTATGAATGTACCACTTATATCTCACACTAGCTGTGATTTTGAAAAAAGTAGCAAGCCACATCCCAGTCTGAGTTTCTCATCTATAAGATGGAGATGATAATGGTATTCACCTCACAGTGTGGCTGTGAGGAAGAAATAGCTTAGCACAATGCCTGGCACATTGGCCAATTCCAGTGAATACTGGCATTTTTTTGTTTGTTTTTCTATTATAATTATAACTGCTCCTTTGTCTCCATCTCCTAGGACGAGGCTGGGTCAGGTGTGGCAAGGCTCATTCCACCCCACACCTTCGCCTCTGTCCCTGTATTCTACCCAATCATATCCTCTAGCTCCACTCTCATCGGGTTATGTCTCTGCCTGAAAAGCTTCAGTGTCTCTGAACTGTCGGCAGAGAAAACTCAGAGTGCCGGCATGATATTCGAGGCCTTCATAAATTGGCTCCGACGGCCTCTCCCACCTGAATTCTCACTGCTTTCCAATAAAGCCCCAGTTTGGGTCAATGAGCCTGCTGTCCTTTGTCCCCAGAGTCTACTTCTATTCATTTCCACCACCGAGTCACTGCTCATGCTGTCCCCTGCACAGAATGTCCTCCCTTCAGCTTTGTCCCCTCTCAAACTCTGCTTATCCCTGATCAGTTCTCCTGGAAGCCTCCTCCTCTTCCTCCTCCTCCTCTTTCTTCTTCTTTTTTTTGAGTCAGAAGAGTCTCACTCTGTCGCCTAGGCTGGAGTGTAGTGACATGCTGCTCACAGCCATTGCAGCCTCAACGTGGTGGGCGCAGGCGATCCTTCCACCTCAGCCTTCCAAGTAGCTGGGACTACAGGTATGTGCCACCACACACAGCTAATTTTTTAAATTTCCTGTAGAGATGACGTCTCGACATGTTGCCCAGGCTGGTCTTGAACCCACGGGCTCTGACAGTCCTCTCACCTTGGCCTCCCAAAGGGCCTGGCCACTGGAAACCTTCTTTGACTGCTCCTATCCATTCCTCTTTTTCCTTCTTCCCTACCTGAGGATCCCCAAAGCAGTTTCTGTCTATCCCATACATTCTAGCACTTATAACACTCCCAAGCTGAACTGAGTAGAGGACAGAACACAGAATAAGAAAGCTCAAGATCTATATCTGAGTTCTCTCTGCCACTCACTAGCCAGGTGACTTGGCCTTAGCTTCCTCCTGCATAAAGTAAGAGTGATCTTCTCTGCTCTGCCTGTCTCCCAGGATTTTTGGAAAGATGAGATTGGATCACTAATGTGCAGGTATTTTTTGCTACACCATTGTCAGATCTCACCATTATACCCATTGTTTCTTATGTCATTGTTTCATGATTGATCTGCATAAGTCTTGTCTCCCCAGTAACATCCCCTAACATCCTATAGGACCTAGCATGAGATACTCAAATACTGGCTCTTTATGAAGAATTTTTAAATACAGGCAATAATAGCGATTGCCAACACATCAAATCTTACCTTGAGCAACGTCATCATATGTATTCTGGTTGACCATCCGCTCCACGATTTTAGCAGCTTGGGACACTTTGGTGATATCATCACTCTGTGGGGATACCGAAACCATAGAGCCTCATAAGCAAGCACCTGGCAAGATCATATGTCCTGAGTCATAGCCCAGACTTGCAATTGGTTCAGCAGTGCCTCTCTGACACTACCCACACCAGACAGCTCTGAGATGATATCTCTGCATGCCTCAAGGCCCAGCTCACCTCACCACCCTTCCAAGAATCCCTACCTCACAAATGGCACAAGAGCTCTGAGCTGACACGACTGGCCCCTGAATAGAACCTGCTTCATGCCTTTTTAGTCTGAGCTTGTTTTGGAGAAGGTATACCTTTGAGCACAAGACTGAGGTAAGCACAGGAAGGTTATTGGAGGGGAGAGCAGACAAGGGCAGGTTGGAGGCTTCTTTGGTTGAGACAAAGAGGTTTTTTCAGCTCAAGGAATAACACAGACCCCTACTAAAGCCTCAAAGACCTTGTGGTCCAAGTTCTTCCTTAATCAAAGGCCGAGGAAGATACAAAGGCCCAAAGATATGCTTGTTACATGGAGTATAAGGTATTGGTGAAAAATGACTTATCTTGAACCAAAAAGATTATCACTGTGTGAAATTCCATAAATCCATGGGGTGAACCACTTGGCAGTTTAAGCAAAGAGTCTGGGGCTAATGAGAAAGGTCCAAAGAGTTTAGGGAAGATGGCAGGAGTAAACTAGCTGAGAGGCAGCCTCCAGTGGGGGTCCAGGGGGCCAGGCCCATGGCTCCCGAGGATTCGATCTCCCAGGGGTGGCAGTGTCAGGCAGTGGTTAAGATAATGGGTTCTAAAGTCACACAGACCTACATTCCTATCCCATTCCACCAATCAGGAGCTGGTGTCAATCTTTGGCAAGTTCCTTAAGTCTTAGAGTCCTCAAGGTAAGTGTGGCTAGATGGTGGCATATGCTTCATGGGGTCATTGTGAGGATTAAATATAATATGTGATATTGTTTAACCCAGTTCCCAGTGGTGATGGTGTCAGAGGAAACATGCCAACTAGCGCAGCAGAAGGTTATAAAGTCACACCTGGAGAACTGTCCTCTGAGGGCCTTTTGCCACAACTCAAACTGACTCCAAGTTTATCTCAAACAACTGACCAAGAAGGACAGTCATTGGAGTCTTATAATCACAGTTCTCAGAGTTCACCCGGTCCCAGCCACTCCCCCTACTCTCTGACCCATAGCAGGAATCCTCTTGCCTCAGCAGCTTCCTGGCAAACTCAACCCTCCCCGGGTCAGGCAGCGTTTTCTATGGTCAGATAGCCAGTTAGCTGAAGCCGACTTCCCTGAGTCTTTTACCTATGGTCCTAACTCCATCCTCTGCCACAAGGAATCATGTGCCTGCTAATAGTTCCTCTGATGTAGGAAGACAGTGCCTCATTCCCCTAAGTCAGCACTTTCTCGGGTGACTCCTTCTCAGCTCTGTTGGTCATGATATGGCATGTTAATAGCAACAATAGCCACTACCTATTGGTCAGTGGCATGCAAGTACTATGTTAGTTAGGAGATGTACCTGTGTTATCTTGGGTTCTCATAACAACCTTGCAAAGTAGATATCATTAGGATGTCTTCACAGATGAGGAAACTGAGGTTCCAGAAATGGTAAAACTAAGATATAAGCCTGAGCCTATGGACTTCAAGGCCCCTGTTCTCAGCCCCACACAGAAAGCCAGTGCCTCCCCAGCCTGAACACCTCTCTCCTGGACCTGGGAGACACGGGGCTCCAGATGTGTTCTCAGGAGGGAGTGTAGTGTGCTATCACAAACCTTCTCCTGGGTACTGTGCTACTTGAGTAGCCATATCTCATTATTGGTTCTCACTGAACCTGTGGTCTATGAGCCCTTTCCTCTATTCCTGACTAATTGTTCAGATTAGACAAGTGCGCATTTATTTCTGTGCATTTCCTCAAATCATTGAGACAGAAACCTGAGGTTTACCCTTCTTACGGGGTATCATGATGTTATTCTCTTTTCTCCCCTCCAGCACACTTGAGTTTTATACCAACTTAATTAGACCTGGTTCTTTGGGGGGGAAAGGCATCACTTGGCTTGAGCACTGGGCCTGGGCAAAGGGGAAGGTGACTGCCATTCCCACTCTATTGAACAGGCAGTCTGGCTCAGCACTTGGGATTCCCAGTTAGAGCTCAATTCCCTTGGAGAAAGGTTGCACTGATGGGAGTATTTGCAGGTTGGGGAGAGGGTTGTATGTGTCCTGCCTACAGCGTGGCTTCTTGGTCCAGAGGGCTGGAATCTGTTTGGATCACGGTCTTCTACAGTGGCCAAACTGGAAGAGCCCAGTGTGATAGAGAGGCGTGGTCTCTCCTCCCTGAGGATGTTACATGCCAACTCTGGCAGGGTTTAGACTCCAGGTCAGATTCCAGTTTCAGGGACTCTTCTTCTGGTTTCTGGGTGATTATAGGTGGAACTCATAGAGTTCATAGTCAAACTCTTGGTGGATCTTCACATGAACCCTGACCCAGGCCAATGACCCCTGTGAAGCCTCTAACCTTTAGAAAATGGTGCAGGGGAAGCCAAGGGTCTGCACAGAGCAGCCATCCTTCACCTCAGAGTTCCAGTACCCGGCATGGCCATGGTCACTGGGTGCTTGGTCAGTGATTGAATAAAACTGAATTGAGACCATTTCTATTAAGTCAAGGCAAGGGACCCTCAAACTCCCCTAGATGAGGCATTACCAGGATAATGGAACAGAGAATTGGGTGAAAGTGGGTACACCCGAGACAAAGGAAGGAGAACTTCCTTTGACTGGTCCACTTCTATTCTGGAGTGGAGTAGAACCACTTCCCTGAGAGCGGCCATGGGAGCTCTCCAGGGTGCTGAAACCAGCCCCCAGCTTCCTGGGGACTTCATCCCTCCCACCCCATTACAGATCAAATCCATCCCAATCCACATCGGAATTCTGGCTGCTTATCCAGATTTATCTCTGTTTAAGAGACAAATGTGGCCTTTCAGCATCTCCATGTGGTGACTCGCTCTGCAGTGACTCCCTACAGTTGCATCACTGTAACTCCCATGATGATCCCCAAGCCTATACTAGCTACACCCACAGTAAGCCTCCCGACCATGACCTTTACATTGACTCCTACATGACTCTGCATGGTAAATCCACCCCAGGGTGGCCACATCCTTCAGGGCTTCAGGAGACTTCAGAGGTCACTCCACATTCATTGGCCTGTGATCATCTCTAACCTAGCTCTTGGCCCTGAACTCTCATCTTAAGTACAGGGCATGAATAAAACCAAAGACTGAAAGTCAAAAAGCATCTCACCTTCTCAAACCCCATGAACTCTTAAGATTCTCACAGACCACCTCCACTCTGAGCAGACTCCCCAGTTCTTCCAGAATGCATACAGTGCCTTTAATAAGATTCATGTCTTCTGTCATCCCCTAGCTCAACCACCCTGAAACCCTGCTAGCCTCCAGACCTATATCAAACTGGGGAGAAGTGTGGAATGTTAGAGGCAGTTGTAGCTCTCCTCACATCTTTCCCAAGGAAAGAACTATTTATATCTCAACATTAGTTCCTGATTTAAGTATCTGCGAAGCCCTCCCAGACAGTCAGGCTTCTGTTTGCCCAGAGGCCAAGGCCCCACTCAGACATTCTGTGACAGCTGTGTGAATTATTACCAAACCTGGGACTCCATAGATGTCAGCTTCCTTGTGGCCATCTTCCCCGCTTTTTTAGCCACTGGGGTCTTTGTCTTCTCCTTCTCTTTGGTTTTTTCCTGCTTCTTGAGCTCCTCTGTGTAGGCATCATAGATCTCCCACTAGGCAAGGAGATGAGAAGGATCATTGTAGGGTGCAATCCTCACTTAAACAGCTCCTCTTCAGTATGCAATGCTTAAGGGCTTGATCATGCTAACCCCGGTCACAAACATCCTCTATTTAACCTATTGTAATTATGTATTCAATGTCTGTCTTCCCTGCTAACTGTCAGCTCTGCAGCATAAACGAAAGAGTTCTTAGGACACCTCTGGGCTGGGCTTATCCACCATGAAGCCCAGAGGCTGAATCTTCAACTGGAGATAAACATTGTTCTAGACTGCAACCCCCACCAGGCAGAAAAATGGGCAGACATCAGGCTAGCTCACATTTTTCTCAGTGATTGACATGACTTCAAATCAGAAAATTTTTAAAATGTCTCCTCCCATGGAGATAGCATAAACATACTGGTTCAGACTGGCTGTCTACAGCACTGACCATACATCAGCATTAAAAGGAGATAAGCAAAACATAGGGGAACACCTGCTAATTGGATCTGACAGCAAGAGAAGCCCCAGGATAGCAGCAGAGGAAGCAGCAAGGATCTTGGACTGGGCAAATGCCCCAGATCACACCATGTGCTCCCCAGCACCGGGCATTCACTGCCACCTGGAGGCCAGATAGGTACACCTTACATTTAATCATTTGGCCAGCACAGTGGCTCAGCCTGTAATCCCAGCACTTTGGGAGGCCAAGGCGAGAAGATTGCCTGAGCCCGCAGGTTTGAGACCAGCCTGGGCAACTTGGTGAGACCTTGCCTCTACAATAAAAGTCACAAAAAAATTAGCCAGGCATGGTGGCATGTGTCTGTATGCTACTTGAAAGGCTGAGGCAGAAGGATCGCCTGAGTCCAGCAGGTCGAGGCTGCAGTGGCCATGAGCATGCCACTGCACTCCAGCCTGGGTGATAGAGTGAGACTCCAACTCAAAAAATAAATAAATAACGGGCTAGTACTCCACATTGCAAAGTATTTTGACATTTGTTATCTCATTCAGAGCCCTCCAACACCTCTGTGAGGCAGCTGGTCATCCTCCCTTGACAGAGAAAGAAACAGAGGCATTAAGACTGACCTGGTTTGCCCAAGAGCTTACAGTATGAACAGGGGAAGTTGGAGCCTGAGCTCAGGACTCCTGGCACCATGCCCTGCCCATATTAGCATGGTCATCCAGGAGGACTTAAGGGGGAAGAAGGAGGGCCTGCAGGAACACTGCATACTGCTAGGAGGGCAGAGTCAGTGTCAACACTTCAGATTCAGTCGCTGGCTTCACAGAGGCCATGGGCACAGATGTTCTCCCCTGGTTCTGGAAGAAGTTGCAGAAGTCATGCCTGTTTCCAGCTTGAACAGCCTTGCCCTGGGGGCATGTGACTGGTTCAGAATTCATTGGATAGGGACCTACTGATTCAGGCACCTGGTGTTCAGAGCCCAGATGCTTAGGATAATGAGTGGAGGTAGATGGATGAGAGAGGGCAGACG
This sequence comes from Tarsius wallacei, assembly GCA_963574415.1. NCBI lineage: Eukaryota > Metazoa > Chordata > Mammalia > Primates > Tarsiidae > Tarsius > Tarsius wallacei. The sequence continues at coordinate 7,215 of CAUYQG010150827.1, read as the reverse complement.
GCCAGATGAGTCCTTGACCAGGCCAGTTTCCTTTGCTGTTGAGTGAGAAAAGGATGTGGGGGTGGGGGGTGGGTTTCAGGCTGGTCCAGGTCTTACTTGATTGGCTGTGGCTGAAAAGTTTGTCCTGGGCGGAGGCTCCATCTGGCATTCTCTATCCTAGAGAACAAGACAAGAAACTCACAGATAACTCAATTACTTTTCATTTAGCCCAACAGTACATCTTTGAGAGAAGAATTTTGTTTGGAGCTGAGAAGAAATGGAACACAGAGCTAGGGAAGTAGAGAGGGTCCTGGGCAAAGGACCAAATCATGCATTCAAAACCCATATTTTGTCCATTCTGGCCTTCTTCAGAAAAAGGGTAGACTAGAAAGCAGGCAGGGAAGCCTGGTTTTGCTGGGGGTTTTTTGGTTTTGTTTTGTTTTTTTTTGTTTTTTTTTGAGACAGGGTTCACTCTTTTTCCCAGGCTGGAGTACAGTGGCATGATCCCAGCTCACTGCAGCCTTGATCTCCTGGGCTAAGTGATCCTCCCACCTTAGCCTCCCCAGTAGCTGGGACTACAGGTGCATACCACCACCTTTGGTTATTATTATTATTTTTTTGTAGAGATAAGGTCTCACTGTGTTGCCCAGGCCGATCTCGAACTCCTGAACTCAAGCAATTCTCCCTCCTTAGCCTTCCAAAGTGCTGGGATTACAGGCATGAGCCACCATGCCTAGCCCTGATTGTGCCAGTTTTAACCAAGATAGATTCTAAGTGAGGGATAAACAGATCTGCAGGAAGCCAGGCAAGGGCACAGAGGAAAGCCTCTGGCAGGTCATCAGCCGAATGTCCCTCACCCTGTGAAGACATCTCCCTAATACTAGGGTCTCTTGCTCCACCAGGGGAATGTGCCCCAGATTACCAGTGTCAACGTAGGGACCACACAGGGTGATGAGGTGCCGTAAAAAACTCACCCTGCAGAGCTCACTCTCTGTCTGCAGGCTCATTTCTGTAGAACATTGTCCTTACATGTGTGCGACTCTCACCTGAAATCCTGAGAGGCTCCCTCAGCCTGGTTCTCAGGATCCTCCCTTATGGGGCAGGGAGGTTTTCTGGCCTTTTTCAGCTGGTCTACCACAGAGACCATCGCCTTCAGGAGAACTCTCTGGCCTCCCACTCCCCTAGCACACTGTGTGCTCCCCTCTCCTCCCAGGTCCTGGTTTTGACTCCCTCTGCAAAACCCAGTTCCAATTTAAGCCTCCCAGTGGGGTTTTGGAGGGCTCTAGGCTCCTTGTTACTCCCTCTAAACTCCTTCCTGGATGGCTTACAGGGCCCTGAACATACATTCTCAGCGCTCCTTAGAGATAGAAACAATGGTGTCTGACCTATCACTCCTGCCAGGTTGAGGGCTATTGGGGCTGGGGCCAGGCCTGCTTCTTCCTTGCCATGCACAGTGCAGAGCTGCACAGCAAAGGGGCGAGGGTGGGGGCTACTCTACCCGGAGAGGGTTGTTGAGGGTCTGTGAGGCCCTGTCACTGAAGTTGAACTGGTTAGTGAGCTTCAGCTCCTTGGGCTGCTTAGGAGTCATCATTTCTTCTTCAATCACTTTTTCAGCTGCCTAGAAATAAAGACCCAGAGGATAAGGGTTCAGCTGTGAGAAGAAGGTGGTGGAGAATGGGGAATAGGAGGAAGTCCTGTTCTGGGATAGGATGAAGGTGGAAGCAAGTAATGCTGCCAGACACGCTGGCACCTGCAGCCTCCAACTTCTCACCTTCAGTCTCCCTCCTCCCACCCCCATGTCACCCCTGAAGCCTCCATCCACAGCTTGAGTTGGACGAGGAGGGATGGAGAGCAATATTATACTGTACCCCAGCTGCAGGTACATCTGTCTGACTTCCAGCTTCAGCTTCTAACTCCTTGGGCTCTTCATCTTCTTCAAGGTTTTCTTCTGAAACAACCAACTTGACAGACTCTTGAGAACCTTGGTAGGATATTGCCAATAAGCTCAAAGGCTAAGCCTATTCCCTCAATCCCTGGCAGGAAGGGCCTTCTTGGTTTCTGCCTTTCAGACCTCACCTGTCCCAGTGGTTGTCCTTTGCCTGAGAGTCATGGGTTAGCTCCCAGACCTATTCAGGACAGCCAGAGATTGGGCTTTATGTAAGCAGAGGCTCTGCAAAGTTCTGGCTTAGGGGTCTACTCCTTAGTGTGACCAGAGAAAGAGGACTTAAACTCAGGCTGGCCCAGAATCCTACCTGCCACTAACTCAGCACGGTAATGCTGCCGCCGGCCTTCATCCGAGTCTTTGGGGATCAAGTTCCCAGCTTGGGTGTAGTGAACAGCCAGTTGGTTCACAAAGCCAATAAGCTTGTATGTGCCTTCCTAAGAGGAGAGGGGCTGATTCAGACCAGGGGTTCCCAAAAGGATTGAAGTTAGAATAGCGTTTGCATTCATTCTCTAAGGCCGAAGACAGTCCATCTTTGAGATAGGAAAGATTACTCACCAAATCCTCATTTATCCTGAAGTTTTCACTGCATTTCAGTTTAAAGAAGAGGAGGCAAATGAAAGCAAGTATTTTTTAAGGTTTTTATCAAAGATTTATTTTAAAATATCTTGCCCTTCCAACCTCAAGCAGCTCCAGATTTACCTATTACCAGCTCAAATGTCTTAGAATCCTACTTTCATGCCAAGGGATTCCAGGTCACTTTCCACACCACAGACCTGGGCAGGTCAGACATATCTGGCATGGCCCTCTCTCCACTGTACTTAGTGGATTCCATGGCTGGATAGATATCAGAGACAACCCCAATCCTCCTGTTCCATATAAGACAACCACAGAGATCCAGAGAAGGTTTGGGTTTGGCGTTTGTTCAGGTCACACAGAAAATGAGAAGCAGGATTAGGCTTATAGCCCAGGTAACTATTTCACTCATTCTTCAACAAATAATTTTAATTATTTTATTTTATTTTTAGACAGGACCTCACTCTGTCACCCAGTCTGGAGTGTAGTGATATAATCATAGTTTACTGTAGCCTCAAATTCCTGGGATCAAGCAATCCTTCTGCCTCAGCCTCCTGAGTAGCTGAGACTACAGGCATATGCCACCACATCTGGCTAATTTTCTTATTTTTTAGAGATGGGGTCTTGCTATTTTGCCCAGACTAGTCTCAAACTCCTGGTCTCAAGTGATCCTCTTTGCCTTGGCCTCTGAAAGTGCTGGAATTACAGGCATGAGCCACTGCACCAGGACTGACAAATAATTTTTGAAGCCAGGTACAGTGGTTCATGTCTGTTATACCAGCACTTTGAGAGGCTGAGGCAGGAGGATCACTTGAGGCCAGGAGTTTGAGACCAGCCTGGAACAAAGCAAGACTTCATCTCTAAAAATTAAAAATAGAAAAGATTAGCTAAATGTGGTGGCACATGCTTGTAGTTCCAGCTATTTGGGAGACGGAGACTGAAGGATTGCCTGAGCCCAGGAGGTTGAGGCTGCAGTGAGCCAGTCTGGTCTCAAACTCCTGGCCTCAAACTATCCAACTATCCTCTCACCTTGGCCTGCCAAAGTGCTGGAATTATAGGCATGAGTCACTATACACACTCATATTTTTAAAAATTTTTAAAGAAGCAGTGTGATGTAGTTTTGAATCAGACAAATGAATTCAAATCTTGCTTTGAATCCTGGCTATATGACTGCTGTAATTTGTTGTTTATCTAATTTAATCTCAGTTTTCATAAAATGAAAATAAGAATCATTTCTGTATCAAAGAAATGTGAGGATTATATGAGACATTCTATGTAAAAGACTTATAAAGGACCTAACACGGGCACACAGTAAGCATTAAACAATTGGATCTCGAAATAATGAAATAAAAAAACATATGCATCATTTTCCCTTTAGCTCAGAATGTACACTGAAATTATTTTCAGTCCATAATCACAGAAGCTGACCTTGCTATAGTTGAAAATAGTAGTGTCCCCATAATGACATGTCATATATGTGTCTACCAAGTCAAAATTCACCCCTGCCACGTGTACTAAAGGAAGGCTCTGATGGGGTCACCAGCCTGCCTGTGATGTCAAGAGGCACTGAGACTGGAGCCTGCTGGGGCATCCTTCTAGGCAGGAATGCTGGGTATGAGGGTGCGGCCAGCTCCTTTTGTCCAGAGGGGAGTGTGTACTCCATCCACGTGTATGGCTGACAGAAAACTCAGCTTCTGAATACCCAGTAGTTTGTGTTAATGAAAAATATGCTATATATATTGAAAAAGCATTATTCTAACCAAATGATTCATTTAAAAATTCTTGAAAAGAGTAGCTCTGCAGGGCACTTAAGATACTGCAATTAGAAACAGGACCCCTACCTATCACCATACATGGTAGCAAAGCGTTTGTTAACACTGGTGTTTGCTATAACTTGGAAGGCAAACAATCTGCTCACTGAATATGTAGTTCTAGAGTCAGAGTCAGGTCTGTAGTGTGTCATGTTCTGATTTTCTACTTTGAAAACATATTAAAAGAGATTGGATTAGAAAAGTATTGGCTAGCTTGCAGGCAAAAATGAACCTGTCTACTTCTAGTTCTGCATAGAGCAGAGCTCTGAAAGTTCTTTCTGCACTGCAATATGTGTATTAGAAGTACTTTGGCCTCTCCATCAATCCAAGGAAGTCAAAAGGAAATTGGTTTCAGACTCTAACTAATTTACTTAATAAAAATAAATAATTATAATTTATAACTATGTACTCTGATCAGTGGTTCACTTAAAAAACACAAAAAAATAGAAGACAATCTTTAAATTTAGGAAGAATGAAATCAAATTGAATAGAAAAAATTAAAAATACGATTTAAAAGTAACTACAAACAAGTCTAGCTCAGTCTATATAATTATACGTTGCATTGTATGAGGGCCCTCTAAGTGATGGTAGTGATGAACAAATTATTACATTATGTGGTTTTCAGGGCAGTACGAAACAAAAGGCAATGAATCAATAACTACAAGCTTAGTGTAAGTTTGATACTACACTCAGAGATTCAGAGAAAAAAAAATCTAGAAGAACAGATAAATGTATCCCAGAAGTGAGTTTTAAGCCAAGTGTTTAAGAAGATGATATGCACTAATTGGTGAAAAGGGAAGATATCAAAAGATTGTTTTATTTTCATGTTTGTAAACAAGTTTTAAAATGTGACAAGATTAATAGAGTCAAGTAGGAACATGAAAATCTATTTGCCTAACATTAGTGCATTGACCTTGTGACAGGTAAATTTTAAAACAGCCTGTAATCCTGCGCCTTGGGAGGCTGAGGTGAGTGGATTGCCCAAACCCACAGGTTCGAGACCCGCCTGGGCAGGCAAAACCTCATCTCTACAATAAATCAAAAAAATCAGCCAGGCGTGGTAGCACGCGCATGTAGTTCCGGCTACTCAGAAGGCTGAGGCGGAAGGATCGCCTAACCCAGCAGGTCGAGGCTGCGGTGGCCGGGAGCGGCCACTGCACTCCAGTCTGGGCGACAGAGTGAGACTCCAACTCAAAAAAAAAAAAAAAATAGGTAATATTTGCAACTGTATTGGTATACTGACATTGTTTTATAGTGGGACAGAGCTACTAAAATGGAAACATAGATAGTTACCCACAGCCTGACTAGAATTTCCATTCCAAAGTACTTTTAAATCATCCTAGATCAGACTTTCTTATGTCAAAGAAACAAAGGTTTGTGAATTCTAGTTCTGAAATAACTTTTGGTTCTGTCCTCTCCTCTTCCATGTCACTGCTTTTGCACTGATGACATATCTACTAGACAGTGGCAACAGACTCCTAAACTAGTTAATCTGCCTGCTCACACCACCCTCTCAACCCTCACCTCCTTAATACATCTACCCTGCTCAGTGCCAACAAAGTAATATTTATCAACTACAAATACCTGTGTCAGTCCTCTTCCTAAAGTGACGCACCAGCAGAGGCCTATCACTTATAGGATAAATTATAAAATAATTAGAGTAGCACGTAAAGTCACTTAGAGTAACAGACAAGACCCTAATTTTTAGTTTCCTTTGATACCACTTTTTATCATGAATCCTGTACTGGACTGATAGTTGTCGCCTGACACCATAATCTTTTTTATGTCTCTGCATCTTTATATACACTAGTACACTATTCTCCCTGTCTAGAATGGTCTTGCATTTATTTCAAAGCCACCTGTTGTCCTTTGTTTTTTGGCTTATCATGGGCCTCTCACACCTCGGGAAATGGGTCAATGGGGGCATTTGCCTGTTTTCTTTTTTAAGAAAAAAAAAGCTTTCTGAATTTAGGCTAAATGTCATATAATCTCTGTAACGTATAAACATAATAATTATTGCAGCTGGGCTCATGCACCACTTCTTATTAGAAAAGGATCATTTATTTCCAAGATTTATAAAAACTCAAGGCATTTAGATCATTCATGCTGCCACATTTTTATTATTAATCATCAATTATTAAACCTGCCAAAAAGTAACATGTCCAATGTTTTCTCTTCAGTTATTTAAAATAATAATATTTGCACATTGAGATACAGCTATTTTACACATTCTAAGTTTTTAACAGCACATTTCATAAGTGCACATGAGAATCAATACGCTGGTAATTAGAGAAACTATAGTTAACCATATCTCAGTTATCTTACCACTTTGTTATTTTAAATAAATATATTTTTATATTGAAGTCAGAACAAGTTACTATTTCAGAAAAAAAAAGAAATAGAAGATATCTCTTCAGAAGTTATTTATAACTTTATCATCAAGGTTCTCTTGATTTTAATGATTTAAATTAGTGTGATTTTATGTACTTTCTGATCTATTTACTTTCCATGTTTGCTGTCATAGATACCTGAGCTATAAATGACTTTAATATTATTGTAATTTCACTTAGTATTTTTCATTGTCAATTTTCCTGGTCTCCATTCCAAAAAAAGCATTAAAAATAGGGGGTGTTTAAACGGCAAAATAAGTATTCTAAAGTTTGAGTCAAACTTCCTGATATTTACTAATAAAATTAGGAAAATAGCATCAAGCAATGGACTAGAAGTGGAAAGATTAAGAGTTTTTGTTTCCAATTTGCATCTAACTGAAATACCCAAGAAAACTTAGAAAACTATATTTGCTGTGAACCCCTACCTCACGTCTGCTACACTGTATTCTATACGCCCCCTCTTAGCTCACGTTTAATATGTTATATAAATTCTTAGTCCACGTTTGATATGTTATAT